>JAQIWG010004501.1:0-15916 GCA_034695025.1 Chamaedrilus cognettii | reverse complement strand
CTAAATATGATCCTCAACTAAATATGATCCTCAACTAAATATGATCCTCAACTAAATATGATCCTCAACTAAATATTCACCCATTCATGGCCGCATAGGGCAATCATCTATTCGTTTCATACATCGCTTCATAGAGTGTACCTGGCTGCCCAATAGCAGCAGCAGCAGCAGCAGCAGCAGCAGCAGCGTGTTATAAATAGCACACTATTTACAAGCGGTCAATCGAATTTCAAGTTAGTTATAGGCAGTTAATATAGTTATATGCATAGTGTCAGATTACAGTTTATTTTACATGTAGATAGAACGGTGTTAGTTTAGGGTTAGCTTATATAATTAGTTTTGGTTTAGATTAAGGTTAGGTTTAGTTATACGCAACAATTGACTAAGTAAATATTCATATTGGATCATTGGAGCTCATCCAATTTAGTTAAGAAGGAAAAGGTGCAATAGTACCCACGCACAAGGCTTTCTTTCTAACATAGCGTATCACCAACACACGGTCCAACAGCCACTTCTGACAACAACTCTCCATCAAACCTCAGCAAGTCTCTCGGCAACAAGCCGATTTTCCTGAGTACAGACCAAGCAATGTCTGTAAAAATGGAGGGGGATAATAGTTGCAGACTAACACGTGCCTGGCGTGATCCAAATTGCTCAGCACTTAACGCGAACCAACGATTTACATTGTAGCGAGGCAGGTTTATCACTCAGTGGCAGAATCAGTCGATATCTAAATCAAAGCATTCCGCAACCATGCGCAACCAATGCATTTGTGCATTTCAGCCAGTACTTGCAGTCTGCCTGTACGTAGAAGTATGCTAAGCGTACCGAAATGTCCAGACTATACAATACTGCAACTCACTACTAGTAGCGAATATAGTATTAGTAGTAATACTAATACTATATTCGCTACTAGTAGTGAGTTGCAGTAGCACAGACTGTAGTCTGTAGACAAGTCTCTCCTACAAGTAGACTTCTCTACTTGCAGCACAGACTAAAATACTTGATTTCAAACTCTTAGGTGTTGTAAGTAGACTTGTCTACTTACATGTAATAGTAATGCATGGCGCGCGTTAGTTTCACTCTTTTTCTATGCAATAATGAATCAGCAACAGCAGGATTAAAAAATAAAAATGAGTAACAATAAAACAACATAGAAGATAAAATGTTAATGACAGACTTATGTTGTTCACAGTACAGCAATAATATTCAAAATATATTTTTTTCCACGAGGGCGTTTTCAGTGTGCCTTGCAAACCCCCCCGGTCCCCCCCTTCAATCCCTCCTCTCTTTGCATTTACATTCATTGACATTATTATCGTTCTGACACTTTTCTTGCAGATTTCATTGCATTAGATGTCCAAGGCAAGACGGGGCTAGGAATTAGAACACACAGCTATCTGCACTTGGAAGCCACTTTTATGACGTTGCTACAGTGAGACTAGATTTGTTTCTTGCAAGGCCTGTTGCATTGAAAGGCGTTGTGCAGGTCAGTATGTTGGCTGGCACTAGGGTTTATGTCTCCTGGCCAGTCTTGGCTTATTGGTTTCTGGTATATTACAGTCCTGGCATATCACAGTCCTTGCTTATCACAGTCCTTGCATATCACAGTCCTGGACAGTCTTGGTGTAATCTCATGTTCAGTTTGCTCAACAGAGTAGGCCGACTGATATCACACTCACAGAACAAAGTGTGTCTTGACCAATCAGATCGCAGAATTTTTGAGCTGAGATCAACTTGACCTAGATCTCACCAGTAAACACAGGGGGTTCAAAAATTGATTCAAGATCAGCTTTTGATAGAAAGTTAGGAACTCGTGTGATTATCCTCCATTGTGTGGAAGAATTCACAAAGAGCTCAGCTAATGCCCAGGTATCCTACAGTATAGAAACGATCAAAAATTAAAATTAAAATTCTATCATTATGTATTACGGTATGTTTGGCAACTCTGAACCACACCTTAACTCTAAATCTAACCAAGCTCTAGGCCTAATACTAAGGCTCAGCTTGTAAGCGTGAGGATCAGAGAATTTCCATTGCTCCTATTCAAAGTGAAAAAAGTGCTGAAGCCAAGTGAGTGCTTGTTCTTTTACTCTAGTCTGCATGTGGACCCCTATCGTCTGTTAGCAAGTTAGCAATGAAGACATGTCTGGTCTATTTACAAGTAAACGGTTAGCCACATCTGCCAGCGGTTAATCAGCTACAATTATGTTCCACCGATCGGGACTCTGGCTGTACGCTGCAAGTACGCCTGTAGGCCTATTAGCTGATCTCGTAGCACTAATAAAGCCAAACGAAAGGAGTACTGATTAAACGTGTAGGCTATAGAACAATGATTTATATAGAACAAGCACGATAAAGGAGTGCGCTAGGAATAAATCAGAGCTGCAGGTAAAACCTTCCAGGAAAACTGCACGACGTGCAAGGCTTGAAAGCAGGAACGTTAAGATCATACAGCGCTTCAAATTGAGTTCATTTGGAATCAAAGACTATATTTTCGCTCAATAACTAAGCTAATCACGGCTCAGCCAGCGGCTATTCGGAATGATTATATGCAAAGAAACCAAACATCAAAGAAGTGAAAATGGACATACAAAAAACGAAAGATAGGCTATAGTATTATTGAACACAAATAGGCTAGGGTGTTCTCTTAAATATACAGTACATAATGGAAGTCTGCTCAATGATAGACCGCTCTTCACTAATTAGGACTGTGTAAAGGAAAAGAATAATATAATTTTTTTTAAATCTGTACTGATTGACCCATCATCTTCAATTAAGTTACATCAGTGCAAACTGAAGGGTAGATGTCAATGTTCAAGTGCCCATATTTAATGGAGCTGTTATTGCGGGTCTGAGTAATGCTTGATATCATCCATAACTCATAGACCTACATTTTAAAGTTTAGTTACAAAATCTTAAAACCATGGTGAATGCTTCATACCCACAAAATAAAATATAAAATTAAAAAAATTGTCACTAAGTTTAAAGGGCATATGGCATGCATTTAAGAGCATCACTAATGATATCAGCAACAATACAAAAATATAAATAAATCTGCAAAGCCAACGAACCTCCTCCCATCTGTCGAGATTCGAGCCGATGAGCAGAAACTCTGGGACGGGGATCTGCCACTGAAAGTCAAACTGTTTCGCCATCGTCCTTCCGCCCAACTGGGACAAAGCCTTCTCGACGAGCAAGCCCTTTCTCCTCCCCCGACCCGCCCTTCGTCACCCTAGATCCCCCAGAGCCGCCCCTCGTCACCTTATATCCTCACGCTCGAGGCTATCGCATACTGCCTGCTCGCTGGCCTTGTATGTGATAGGCCTACGGGAAAAAGAAATGTCAGTCAAACAGTTGGACTTAGGCTTCACAGAGTTAAGCGATTTAACAGCTTTCTCAAACCAGTTTCTACTACTGGAAAAACTGGACCAACGCCTTCGGACACTTTTCAAGTAAAGAACCTCAACTCTTCATCCTACGCAAACTAGTAATTATTTACATCGTTCGAGAATCTCACACAAATCTCCAACAATCTGAGAGAGTCGCTTAATCTAAAATGTAACTGAATATCTGCGCTGTTATAAACTGAAATAATACTGCCGCCTCCTCCGTCTCCGCCTTGACTTCGTCCTCCTTCTCTTTAACTTTCGCACAGGAAGAGAAGAAGAAGAGAAACTTTGCGCTGTAACCAGCGACAGCTGTGCCGCTCCGTTGTCGAGGAGATCCTGCGACCTTCGCGACCAATCTCTGGCGCGCACACCGCGGCCTGCGTCCGGCGGGCTCCGCTAAACCCCCGTCGTCCAATCGATGACGTATTCCTCCCTAATCCCCTCAGAGACCCCCGGTCCATCCATCGGCAGGCTTCGACGCGCTTCCGCCGCTGCAACAAGGTACAATGCAATTCATCAAATTAAGCCGCGCTAAAAACCCCTGACAACTCGAGGCCAATCAGCGCTACACGATGGGATTTCCGCGGTTCGCTCGACACCGGCTGTTGTATACTGGTCAGGAGTGTATGGAAGGTTTTCTTCAAGGGGGTGGGGGAGGGGGTTCGGGACGAGATTGGGGGTGCGGTTACTCACAAAGAAATCGGCTGAACAGCGGAGTGGTGAAGGGGATAAAAGCGGTGAGGGTGGTTTGAGGAATCAGCTTACAAAATTGTAAGTTGTGCAATGACGTCACGTCGACTTGTCAATGTTGACTCCTTAATATGAGAGTGAGAAACATAAATTTATTTAATTATCCAGCTTCCCTCACAAACTTAATCACACTCCAGAGCGTGAAAGCATACTACATCAAAATAACAATTTAAACAAAATAACAAAACGTAACCAATACTTGGGGGGGAGAGGGCACAACGACACGCCCCTGCTCCTGCGTTCGCCTATTGTGGGGAGAACTAAAAACAGAAAGCAAAAACCTTGAATGAGGGTGGGGGGACCGAAGAAGGCGGTGGGAGGGGCGGGGGGGCCTGGTGAAAGGCAACTATATGTGCAAAACACAAGTAGCCAGCACGGCGACATCGATTCTCTCTGGTCCCAGAGAAGCAGTCAACGAGTTTGCTACGGACTACAGCTGCTGCATAGACTGCTGCTGCTGCTGTGCTGTTGCATAGACTGCTGCTGCGGCTGCTGCAAGCTACCAAACATGACATGATTGTGCGAAGAAGAAGACGAAGAAGAAGCAACAACATGAATGCACTTCTCAGTAGCTAGAGCGGAGATTTCACTTGAAAGGATTGTCGTTAAACAGAACGCAGTGATTCAATACTGTGTGTGCATGGTGAGAAGTTGAACACGCAGTTCTGTCAGTTTCAGTCAAATGTGGCATTCAAATGTCTGCAGCACTGTCAAGGGAATGAGCGCAAAGTATCACAGCACATATATGAACCTAAATGGCATTGGGTTTTCAAGCGCCAGATTTTTGCTCCACTCACCACGCTCTGCTAATATTTGCCCCTCCGGCCGTCAAAAGATAGCTTAAGTCGCATTTGACAGAAACATTTTAGTTTTTTTGCCCTTAATTCAAAAAGATCCTGTCCATAGCCGCTGAGCGCTTACAAGTCTATTATGTGTACACTGTTATAAACAAATTGTGAACAGAAATTTTAGTCCCATCCGAGACTGACCCAGCGTTTAGTCGCCACAGCTGGGCATGCTATACGATCAATTTTCATACCGAGTCTGCATGTGGCCGCCCTGCCGCCGCGCTCCTTGCAGCAAGGAGACGACTAAGAAACGTCGTCACCGCGCGCAGCAGCAAAACAGCACCAGCAGTAGCAGCAGCAGCAGCAGCAGAAGCAGGAATGGCACAAGCAACAGCAGCATACGAGCACATCATGCACATGCACACATTGGTAATATTTGAGGGAGATATATGGAAAGGTGATGGAACTTAGAAGGCATCACTTTCAAATAGTAGAATCACCAACCCTCTCCGTACCCAATCCATGCTGACTGCTGATGTTAGGCGCGTTCAATTACACCAAAATGATGTAATTATATCACATTCAGTAACATTGAAAGCGATGAGGACCACTCATGGGAATTCCGAACTGAAAAACCCGCAAGCTTTGGAGCAGAAATCATTTGAAGTAGAAATCATTTGAAGTACAACTAGCCGCATGAAAAATTCAAAATACTATCATAGCATGCGCCGTACCAAAAAAAATTATATTAAAATATTCTAGCTTAGGAATCAGATGTCCGATGTGGTCCCAAGTTCCACAATAATTATTAGCCAACGCTCTCATAAGAAATACACATCAAAATCTTAAATGTTGTATGTACAGTATACTGTAGTGCATACAGTTGAACTGTAGGTACAGCAATGCACTTGGTACATTCCAAATATTTTGAAATACACCAATTAAAGCAAAACTTCTCAGTATCTTCCAAAGTTGGCTGCGGCCCTCCTCCCCCTCCCCCAATAACCGACGACTCAGTGTCATTAGCATAGCCCTCGGGAGAAAGTCGCCCGCAGCGGTCGCAGCGTTAGGGCGCTCCCCGCTCCCTGGTCCCCATCCCCTCGGGGGCTCGCCGAGTCCAAGGGCTGGTGGAGAAAAATTGGCAGTCCCAGGGGAGGCCCGCCAAGGGGTCACGGCCCTATATTTTATCCTGAAGAATCATTTCAAAGGAGGGAATTATTGTACCCTTGTTGTAGCCCCAGTTCGTTATTTGATAAAGTTGGACATGGGATATTTTCGGACACTTTGTGGATCAAAGAAGATCTTAGAGGCCTCTTTCTCCCTCTCTTAAGTTTTTCTCAAGAAGACCTAAAGCAGTGCACTGCAAAGTGGCCCCCCCCTACAATTCCCCCCTCCCCCACACGATCAACATTCTGGTCCGCCTGTGAGTGATGGTCATTGATCAACCAATGGCGCAACGAAGTGTCTTTCACCTGGGGGAG
Source organism: Chamaedrilus cognettii (assembly GCA_034695025.1). NCBI lineage: Eukaryota > Metazoa > Annelida > Clitellata > Enchytraeida > Enchytraeidae > Chamaedrilus > Chamaedrilus cognettii. Next base: position 9,505 of record JAQIWG010004501.1, on the reverse strand, counting down.
GGGGGGGGGGAGTACTACATCTTCAGCAGAGCCTCTGACAGGAATAACGGCAGGCTATTTAGCCGTGGGCAGGCAATGAAGCATTTTAAGCCTACAGCCTATACTTAGCGGTGGGCAAGCAGTGAAGCGTATCGTTAGTAGTCCATTACACTCAGCGTCATGAAATAGATTCAGGCTAATTTGGGATTTGTGCACAGCATATTGCCGATGAAAAGGTTAATTTCATCAGAACACATGGGACCAGGCTCATGGCGATACTGCAGGCGATACTGTGTTACCGAGCTGCTTCATGCGCTGTTTCAATTTCTATACAATTTAGCACGAAACGGTTACAATTATGCAACGCAAAGTCGGTCGCTCGTGAGCGTTACCCACACGTGCTGTCTTGTAGAACAAAACGCTGATTTAACATATTATTGCACGTTGCACAGCGATATTTGATCACCGTACATTCATCCAGACAATACAGAGAGACCTGTACGAATCGAAATGGTACGCGCTAAGTTTGCGGTATGCAGAATGTGACGTCCTGGAAATTTGGCGGCAACTCATAAAAGATGCACATTACATGCACACCACTTTTTCACAAGGCTATCTAGCATCAAAATTGATCACCCTGATCTCAGCAGTGTAGCTTTACAAGCACTGTGACCCATTGTAAAGGCTGTTGCTAACACCGACCCCCTCTAGCTTCATGATCAGCAGATCCAGCTGAAATCTGGCCCTAGACAATAAGCATAGCGGGAGAGTCTCAAGTAGCACGAACCAGCGCAGCTACTTACTATATATATATATATATATGGGAGACATAGGCATCGGCAGAAGAAAGATACCGATCGATATCAAAAAATAGCCCCGTTCGACTCCACTACTTTCGACTCGACTACTTTCGGTGGCAAATAATGAGGCTGGAGATAAAAACTCAGCAGTTGAACAGATGAGAACTGCAACGTGCAGTAACCTAGGCTCATGGAGGCCTATTCAAGGACCGATCCAAATCGGCTGGCGGAGGGGGGGCGGGATAGATGTGTCCAGTTCTTCATCCTGCTGACATGAGTATTTTTCTTTGAAGTGAACGGTGCAGGTGTATTGAGCGGGAGGTGGGGGGGGGCGCGGGGCATGGGCTGAGCTTTCGATCAAGTTATACTGTGTCATAATCACTGCTTGTCGCTGTCTTCAGGTCAGACTGCTACATTTCACTCAGAATTTTAAGCATAAATTGAGAGGATTAAATGCATCTGACCTTTTAATGCTGCACATTGTAACATCTGCCACTGTTTTTTATCAACAATTTTTTTGACGCAAAAAATATTTCCAAGCCAGTGGGGGAAGGTATCCCCCCACCCCCCCCCCAGGATTTGTCCTTGGGCCTATTCAGAGTTAGTGAAACCTAGCAGTGAATTTATTTACTTCCAGGTTTAAATGTGTCAGATATTTAAAAGAACTACGAATAATGGGCTTTAAAAGTGCAATGCTAAACGCACGCTTGGAAGATTCTTAGCTAAATACTAAATACCGGTACTGTAGAACATGAAATTTGAACTGCATGTTATTTTTGCGGTTTTGGTGATTGGAAATTGAGCTGCAATTAGTCCATGCATTTTTAAGGACTGCCACAGTGCCCAGAGAGTTTTATTCCAGTTCAGTTTTTTTAAAGTTTTGCTTTTTAGCATGTTTTTTCTGTTTGAAGGTTTAGTTAGAATATAGAAATTAACGAATTTACACACAGGTGATTGCCACACTTCATGTTCAGCAGGTCAGAAGGTCTTTGGGTCATGGTTTTATACAACACAAAAATATCACACAAAACAACCTATTTTTGAAATTAACGTAGATCAATTATTTGCATTGAAAAATAATTAGGTCATACCTTTTGTCTACAGCTCTAACTTAGCCTAATTAATCAGGGGAAAAATGATCAATAGTAGGCTAAAATTATAATAATAGTCGATCATCTGGGCTGCAGTCTATATGGTTTTAAAATTTACATAGTTGATAAAGCTAGTTCAATTGATAAAGTTTGATCAAGCCAAGTTTCACTAACTTTAATCATTATTTGCTTTAACGTCAGGTGCTTGGCAACTGTTTAGATACTATTCGGCTCTAGAGAATAGCATGGAATACACAATGTGCTCACCATACAGTTATGCACAGACAATGTCGATTTAAAAGATAATTGAAGCACCCTACCTTTTCACGCGGACATGCAACGACGACAAGTGTTGCCTACAGTCAGAGCGCATAGACTCGATACAAACTTACAGGCCTATGTCTATAATCAAAGATATAATATAGAAGCCAAACTAGTACTGTATAATTATGATTCCGTCCCGCGTAAAGTCTATTTAATTCTGCAGTAATGAATCCAGCTGACTACTGACTACTGACGAGGCCCAGCCTAAACAGCCGTGCCGCTGCGGCGAGTTAGCAGCCTACGGTTTTAGTAACAGCTAGTTAGTCTCGGTCTAACAACGATGAGAGGATGGCCCACAATAGCATCAGAGTTCCATCTCCGCATCAGCGCCAGGCTCTCAGCTGCTGCTGATGCAGCGCATAACATGCAGCATAGCAGCTGCAGCAGCAGCAGCACATGGCGTCTACGTACAGATTGCTTCACTGCTTGCAGCCAACCAACTGCGAGTTACTAGGCCCAGAGATGATTAGGCCTAGTTTCATGACGTAGCCGCTGCAAATACCGGGGAATTAGAATTCGTGTGGGGCCCAGAGCTCCATGGCCGTGCTTAGAGGCGACTAAAAAAGCGAGAAGATAATCGGTTCTCGCACCTTGCTCAGCTCCCCTAGGCACTTAACTGGACTTGATGCAAGCCTAACAGGCTTTGACTCTTCGAAAATGAAAATGGTTGGTTTTGAGGATATAAGGACTGTAAGTTGAATTCATAAAACTAGTCCTTAAATCCTCAAAACCAACCATTTTCATTGACTTCAGTGGCACTAAGTTACTAGCCAGCAGTTTGTTACTGTTTATAAACTAGCACCTATAGTTGCTTATTTAAACCCTAGTCGGATATCTTATGCTCTGTATCTAATGCACCTCGCGACTTACAACTTAAAACATGCGTAAATGTTTACAAATATCTAACACTAATTTCAATAACATTAATGCCGATGCAGTTCGCTTATATTTAAATAATTTCATGGTACGCGATCCATGAAATAAGTAAGCGTGATGTACAGCGAAGGTCCATGTTCTCGCTCACTAGGCAAAATCGATGCTGGCCCTGCGCATCTAACACATTGGTCAGCGATTTAATTATCACGATTAATTTTAAACTAATTCTCATTAATAGGGAGCTGATTTAGTCAACCGCGGCCTTAATCCGCTTGAAAAATCAATCAGTAAAAAAATAGATCAAAAAATGATAAATCCGGATCGGTTTTCATTCAGCATTACTGAAGCCTGTAATGGAATTGGCGGATTTCTCAAATAGGCAAAACTGCCAAAAATTACATGCACGAAAATAACGCTGCTGAAGATATTTATAACGGACCGTCCTCAAAAACACAAAAATTAAGTGCAGTAAAATTACTAAGACGCAAAGCCACCTAAATAGCATGCAGTAAAAATTTCATGTTTGACAGTAATTTATATTACATATTTAAAACACAAAAAATACTGCACATTAAACATAATAATTTAAATAAAAATGCAAATATATATATATATATATTATACTAAAAGAACTGCTATGCTTCGAAATGATGCAACATTGAACTCCAAATATCAAAACTGCAACAATGCGTTTGATTAGTGTTATTAATATTTATCATACATCGAATTCAACTTTCTGTGACCTGCTCCAGCGCACTTCCGAACTGGGCCTCCACGATGACACATTTCTTGACGACGCATTGTTTTTTGATGACTCATGTTTTGATGACTCATTCCTTAAAGAGTCACCCCACCGCGATGATTCACGCTTCAGTGACGACTCACGACGCTGTGACGTCACTCTGTGCACATTAACATTCCACGGCTCGTCGTCGTCACCCAGTGACGTCACAGTCGCGTCTAAACGTCTTACGTCAAGCGGCTCAAAGTAACGTTTTGTCTCCCTGCTCTTCGCCATTGCCAGGTTGTTTGGTTTTCTATTCGCATGACTTTCCGACACACAATCCTTGCCCTTCAACTGCCTACAATCTTTTTTGCCAAACGACAAATCGCCCCCCACATTGCAATTGTTTCTGATTCTCCTACTCCCCATCTGACTCGAGTCGAGACCCGCCCCCGGAGCCACTGTTCGCTGCCGCAGCCACGTCGACGCAAGACAACAGTAGCAGGCAGCCGCCGCTACCGCCACCGGCACGCACGCGCCCAGACATGCCCCCACCACCACCACCCACAGCTCCCCCAGCAGCCGTCCCTCCCCGGCAGATGGATCGGGGGTGACGGGGGGGCTAGGGGTGGGGAAGGGGGAAGGGAGGAGGACTGAGACCCGACGCTCGCTGTCAAACTCGCAGCGCGAGCCGTGGAGGCCCGGGGGGCAGGCGCAGAGGGTCGCGTCGGTGGAGCAAAGTCCGCCATTGAGACACGCGTCACGACGACAGTCGTGCACCTCTCTGGACAACATACAACTGCAGCGTCATCCGCGGGACTGTGGATCACTTAATGCAGAAGTGATCCTTCAAGCGTCTTACCTAGAAGATGTGCCTCAGGAATGATTAAAAGTAAAATTAACAGCAGTAGCACACCTATATTAAAGTTAGGAAGACTTTTAGGCTTCTCAACAAAAATGTCAAATACTTAACCATCCTGCAAATAGCGTTGCATGGTGATAGAATGGGTTAACACAAAGCTCGATAGTTGGAAAATAGAAGAGATTTCATTTGGTTAATTTATTGCAATATTGTATCATCAGCTGGCATGATATTTTTCTCACTACAGAAATAAGATAAAAAGACCGACAGATGAGCAGACACATTGACATTCACACAACCACACAGCCACACAGCCACACAGCCAGACCTGCAGGCAGCACCACTCATCCGCGGGGGGCACACACAGCGAAAGTCCCCCCCGGTCGTCGCCGCACACAGCCCCCCGTTAGTGCAGGGCGCCGTGGTGCAGTCCCCCCCGTGCGCCTGCTCACACAGCACGCCTGAGAAGCCAGGCCGACAGCGGCACACAAAGTCCGCCTGCGCCTCGCCATCCTCGCACGTGCCGCCGTGCAGGCAGGCGCCTTCTGGCAGGAGGCGACACACGCCTGGCGGGGGGGAGGGGGGGCCGAGCCCGCACCGGGAGCCGAGAAAACCAGGGGGGCAGAGGCAGCGGGGGCCGGCCGCGTGATCGACGACGCACTGACCTCCTAGGCAGAGGAAGAAGGAAAGGAAGAAGGCAGTTATTAATCTAATCAGTGACGAACATTGCGTGGGAACTCATTCCCTTAGAGGCGGCTTTTGAACAGGCGAGAAATAATGTACATAGGCATTAACAAATGCAGGTACCCACTGCATGTAACAAAGAGCCTGCTGCTTCATTTCAGTCTTCCTGAGTCACGAGGCCTGGTAGTCATCAGCGCCTGAGTCGAGTGAGACATTGTGCGCACATGACTTGTTCAAAACCACCTGCTTGGCAGTCAGTCTCGAAGTCACACCTGACGCTGGTCAGGCCAATCCTAATCACAGATTGAGTTGAGTGAGATTGGGTTGTCCGTCTGATTGCTATTTCTGAGCAGCATATTTGAACACATTGGTTAAGATGGAACTAACTATTAACATCAAAATATATTGAAGTTAAGGTTGAATTCATCAATAATAAATTATATTAATAATTATATAATTTATTATTATAACGGATAGGATAAGGTGGTGTGTGTCCATGGCTGCAAATGGCCTTCCCCTTGCGTAACGGGGAATGTGGCCGCAAAACGCGTGTATGCGTGAGTGTTATTATAATTACTATTTAATTTCTTGTGCGCGTAGTACTCGCGCTGCCATCTTCTATATTTAGATTCTTTTAAATTAAAATCGCTGATGGAACTGACTGAGAACAGTCAGCGATGACTACCGTTCAGGCAGAAGCCTGACGCGCAGGCCCCCGGGTCTCGGCGGCAATCATGGCCGCTGCTCGATCCCGTACAGTTACCGATCCGCCGCTCGCAGTTGACCCCCGCGACCCCGGGGGGGCACTCGCACCGGTAGCCCCCCCGACCTTCGTTGATACACACGGCGCCGTTGCGACACGGTCGGCGGCGGTCACAAAAATCTAAATCTGGAGGGGGACAGCCGGAAATCATATAAATTAATTTTCTTTATTATCACTTGCAACCGTTCTATTTATTCTATTTTTTCTATTTTTTCTTTCTTTATTATCACCCAACCGCGAATAGATGCTTATTCGGGGAAGGACTCGCATCCTCAATATCTTTTTTATAAGAGCCTGTTTGGATCACTCTAACATCTGAGCTGGTGTTAACTCTACCAATAGTTTAAGGCCTACTTAAGGAAAGTTATTAATTTCAAATGCAGCGTCAAGTAAAAGCAAACAGCTTAACAAGTAAGCATATTAAAAGACATTGCATAAATAAATTAAATGCTTGCTGTCTTCCAGACTACCAGGCTGTATTAGCCTCTCAATGCTGGCTGCCTAATCATATTAAATAGTTTCACTGTATAAAAAAGAGACCTTATAAACCTTTTATTTTCAATTGTTCACATAATGCAAAAAATTGTAACTATCAACGATGCAGACGCTTTACTATTGCACAAAAGTTAAAAAAAGACATAGTCCAAAATATGCAATATTAAATATACAGTCTACTACTAGCCATTTAGCCTAATTTAATTGGGATGGGTCCCTAAACTAGTTCGGACCCCTTCAATACGCCAATGGCTCATTGTAGGAGAGGGAGTGTACCTTGGTTGCAGAACAGTCCGCCCCAGCCCGGGAGACAGTCGCACTTCCAGGGCTCCCTGCAGGACCCGTGCAGACAGCCTGGGTAGGGGGTGCACTCCTGGCACAGCGCACCCTGCCAGCCCAGCCTACAACTACATGTACATACAAGGATAGAACATTTACACAGCCAGCGGTGTCTACAACTACACACAAGGATCGAACTATTACCTTGCCAGCCAAGTCTACAACTAAACACAAGAAATTTGCTGAACCACCGTGTCATTGTCATTATAACCATTTCACCTAATTAAGTTCATATGAAAAATGACAATATACCTAAAAGATCCGCAAAATTATTTGACAGAATTTTCCTCTCAAAAGATTTAAGTTAAAAATGCACAAGGCATAAGCGAATTTAGATCAAACAGTAACCAATAAGTCAAACGTAATGGATCAGGTCACAACTCCATCGAAAAGTTGTTACCGGCATGTATTGGGGACGTCACATGATCCGTGGATGACGTCACATCCCGCCAGACACACCGCTGGAATCCAATTCTCAAACGATTAGCAATTTCTGTTCAGAGAAGAAATATGTCATTAACGCCCATTTAATCATAGTACCAGTCTTCACCTGACAATTGCTAATAACAAAAATACATTAGAGACGAAAAAAAAAGCCTAAAAAAGCACCTGTGTACCGTGTATCGTGTTAGTCACTAGAAATTTGTGCTTGAAAATGTTTTTACTAGCTCAAATGAGAACCATGGATGTCGTTGATACTTGCCGGTTGTCTTCTTTTGTCTTCTTATTTGGGTAATGACTTGCTCTATAAATCGTAAATTAAATATTCAACAAAAGAGCTATAAAATGTTTTAAAGCTCATGGAAGCATAAGGTATAATCACCATAAACAAACACCTTTGTTGCAGTATTCGCCGGTCCATCCCCCGACACACAGCTTGGACCCGTTTCCCGCGCACGTGTAGTGCCCAAACACGTCGTCTCTCGCCTTACAGAAGAGCTCCGAGCACCCCTCGCCGTAGTTGTGCTCGCTGCAGACCACCCTGTATCTGTAGGTCAGACTCAGGGTCGCGGTCAGGAACTTGGCGTCAATCCAGCGCGTGCCGGGCAGGATGGATGAGCGGACCACGTGGCGGGCCACCAGGGCACGAGGGGTGTCTAGAGGGGACATGCCAAATATATCCACAGGTGCATGACATATTGAAAGCAATAATGTATTCATGATAAGTAGTGTCAATGCTAGGGATATTGTCACTAGATTTATGGATATATATCGATTTAAGGATCTTATTTTTAGCTCAATCCCCAGATATCTGGGGATAATTTTTTTATAAAATGATGCATTTTATAATGGAAGCTGGGGATAGTTGTTATAAAAAATGCAATCCATGAATATTTTTTTGTCGAGATATCTAGAATCTATGGATATTTCGTTTTGGCTCAATGGTATGACTGTTGATGATCAATTATTGCAGGATGAGGTTTGATGTCTAGTGTAACTCCTAAACACAAAGTGCCCTCCTTTGTGATGAACACAGTGTTTGTGATGCTGACAGACTTCTTTTATAATTGTGCTCATAAAAAGACTATACCCTTCTGCATAAAAAGACTATGCGCTTCTGCATAGTTTTCATGCTGCATACGAAATATCATGCATAACCTCTCATGCATAAAAAGGTTGACCCATATACCAGGCTTGCAGAGCCTTCCTTTCACACCGAAGTTCATGAAACGCTCAAATGTCTACAACAATCCAGTTGCCAATATACAATGGCCAATGAAGACATCTCCTTTAGAGTGGGCTATTGCATAGCTTTCCTCATCTCCACCCTAGGCATTTCTCTAGAAACATTGACTATAGTAGCGCGACCCGGGAGTCTCTGCATGCAGCCTGGGACCCCGCCTCGTCCATCCACACCATGACAGCAGAGCAATATTATTGAAGGTTGCGGGGGGGGGGGGCCGGGGGGGTGTATCAAAATATAAATATATTTTACTGGAGTGTAGGAGCACTCCACTCCCACCTGACGTTGTGTAGTGATGGCCTGTGAGTGCTAATGCCTTTGCTACCATGAGGCATTCATGAAATTCTGAAAATTAAACCCACAATCTGTTATAACTTACTAGTGTGTGTTTAAATCCCGGCTGGTTATGCTGCCTACCAGAATTATGACTGCTTTGATGCTGCTATCCCTTGTATGCACTTACAAAAAAATCAAGTTCTATGTTGCATGGGCTTACACATGACGCGGCTTAGGCAAATTATGGGTAAAAGTTTTAGATTAAAAGTAAATTTTAAATTTACTTTTCGTCTAGAATCATCTCAGAATCAAAAAATCGGATAAAAATCTAATTTTTTTTTATGTTATATTCTTTGAAATGTAGAAGCAGACCTTGAGCTGGGGCGGAGAGAGTCGTGTGAGTCCAGATATCGACGACGAGCACAAAGTCTTTCTGTCAGACACAACAACAGGACTCAATCCATTGGGATCACCCAGATCAAAGACTGTATGTTAATGCTTGGATAAATGCATTAGATAGATGATATGCACAGATAGATGATATGCACAGATAGATGATATGCACAGATAGATGATATGCACAGATAGATGATATGCACAGATAGATG
>JAQIWG010004500.1:0-15919 GCA_034695025.1 Chamaedrilus cognettii | reverse complement strand
CAATAGCGGTCAATAGCGGTCAATAGCGGTCAATAGCGGTCAATAGCGGTCAATAGCGGTCAATAGCGGTCAATAGCAGTCAATAGCAGTCAATAGCAGTCAATAGCAGAGGGAATTTTCTTCCCTCCTCGCCTTATCCTATCGCTCCGTGCCTACAGTACGTCAGTTGTATATTCCATGCTATTTCTTGCTGTTTGCCAATCAATCGAGTTGATTTAGTAAAGAAATGAAAGCTATAAAAATTCAAAACGACCGAATCAAGGCAACGATGAAGCACCGGATGAACCGATAGCCTAAGTAGAACGCACGCGTCTACACGCACCCCGTGTTGATGACTGGAAGGCTGGAAGCTATACATGTACATGTAGCTGTGAGGAGGTAGCGCATTCACGCAGAACGCCGTGTTGGGTTTTGTGTGAGGCGCACCTGTCCGTGTTTGAATGTCCCCCTCATTAATCTCCGGAGGGAGCGCGTGTAGGAGTGTGGTTGTGTGCAACTGTGCATGGGCGGTGGGCGGGCGGTGGGTGGACACTGGGGCTGTCCGCCACTCCACTGCGCTGACGAGCGGAGGGGAATGCATACTAGTTGAGCTAGCGTGTGTGGTAGGCCTACGTGCGTGTAGTCAATAGGCTTATTTTGTTAGTGTTCTGCCAGCCTGCCACATGGCAAGTCATTGGTGTTGAGATCTTCCAGCCCAGCCGATCCTTACCTTGCTGACGATCAGGATCCGATACGAACTTGATTCTTTTGCTCGCATGACGTTGTGTAGTTGGACGATAATAAGCGATGCGGCATGAAAGCATTCGCAGTATGCGGTACTATTGCACAGTATTGTTATAGCTACTTATGCCTGATTTCTGAACGCACAAATATGTCTACGTTAAGTTGTTAACTATTCGAGGAACTGAATTGAATCGTACGCCTAATTTGTGTCTACGTCATGCGCTCAGATCATGTCTGCATTTACGTGCACGTGAGCGTGACGTTGCCTCATTATGGTTCGACTGCAGTCGGCCACAGGCCAAACATGAGCCTACTGTTTGTGCATGTATTACATTGTATTGCGCAGTGTATTGTACGCTCAAAACTCTAAACGAGTCTCCGCCGATCAATTTCCTTCGCAAAGTTACAGTCGACGACTGTTGATTTTTGAGATTTAGCGGTTAGCAAGTGTCGTTAACTGTTTTACGTAAAAACATGTGGACGGTCAACAGGAGTGACGCGAGAGGGAGGCGGGAGGGGATGGAAAGGCGCGGGATCGGGAATATTGACGTAGATAAAGGTTCAAGGGATACATGTGAGGATTGAATCAAATTCTTCTCTATTTAATCTGTTCTACATGATATTCACTGATATAGACCCAGTAACCGTTGCATGATTTAACCTATTGCCTATAAAAACAGAGATAGAGAAGACCAAATTATTCAAGGAAGAATCACGATGAAGAAGGAACATGATACAAAGAAGCGCCCTCACAAAACTCTTGAAATATTTATAGTCAAGATTCACAGCAACAGATCTTTCCCTGTAGGCGGCCATTTTTAAATCGTGCGCCTCTTGTGGCCTCTGCGCCCCGCCGTCCTAGTCACTCTGCCTAATTATGATGCATTAGGGCTAGCAGGTGTTCCACGGAGCTTTTCTGATATTGCTTGCCCCCTCCCTCCCCCCCCCCCCCACACACCCCTCCCCTTTCCTCCCCCCCCCCCCTGTGAGGCGATTCTCATCCCACTATGCACTTCCGCTTACTCCACATCCTCCAAGCCAACCCTCCTGTCTTCACTGTGCAGACTTTCGTTTGAAGAAAAGCTGTAGTATAGTATGTGGAGTTGAAATGCTAGAATTTCTAATAGTACATTTTTTTGCATTAAAAGGCAAATTATTAAATGTGATAGGTTGTGCATCAAGGGTTGTGCGTCACTTGTTGTCGATTTCGGAATAAATCGGATTTCGGATAAGTAAAAAAATTAGCTTTCGACAATTTGGCTAAAAACAGGAAAGAATTCCAGCGTTTGTTAAATTTCAATTCGACATAATTTTATACGCCAAATGAAACAAAGAATGTCGGACTCCTGGACGAGACAAAAGCATTATTTTCATCGCTACTTGGCTACTTTATCAACAGATTAACCATTTAACTCCGCGAAAAGGATGCGCCTGCTTGAAAAAGGAACTCTCTCTTACACCTACCTGCTGAGGACCAAAATCCTACGTATAAACAACTAATCATTGTTTTTGATCGGTGATCTACAACGAATTTAGACATTCCACCACACCCCTTGTATTTCGATCGAGGATACCGCCCCCCTGGTCTTCCGAGTGCGCCCCCGGTGAGATATTGTGCGTACACAATGGCGGTCCGTCCAAGGCACGCCACTCTGCGGGCGCTAGTTAACTATTAACGACCGCCATCGCATTCGCCATTACAAGCTGTAGGCGGCGCCAGAAATTTGCATGCGGGCATGGTGAAGAAAACTGACAGCCTACTACAGCTAAGGCTTAGGTCTAAAATAAATTATAAGCGCCTTAAGTTCTTACGATGAACTAGGCTAGTTACTAGTCATATATATATAAATCTTATATATATATATAAATCTTATATAAATCTTATATATAAATCGTAGTTATTGCAGCCTGCAGATCTAGTATTCATTTACACGACTAGGCAATCGATTGGGCTGACCATGTCATGTGTTACTATTGCAGTACACGTACGTCCACCATGTAGCCCACATCATGTTGGTATGCTCCAGCGTACAAAGCCATTGCAAGTATACCATAGCCTACACACAGCCAGTGTATTTTCTGTTAATTTATAATTTATTTACACTAAAGCTAAGCTCTGAAATGGCTTTATATTTTGTTTGTAACGCATCGAGAATATCTATAGCTCTTAACGTTAGCAAGAGAGGGTTGTTTTTGAAGTGGGGGTGGGTGGGGTTTAATTTTAAGGACGGTCTGTGAGTATCAAAGACTATTACCGTTCGGTTTTGTGTAAGAGGGCCGCCACAAAACCGCTCCCACTTCCTTAATCGCCGTTTACGACTCGCACGGGGAGCTCTGGGCTGCAAGCCAATTCCTTTTTCCCGGGCCTGTACGGAGAGTTTTTGAAGTGTTCCCCTTCGAGAACCCTACAATCCTTTTGATCCATGCAATTATTGTACTGCTGGTTTAGTCATTTCCTTGTTACATGAAGGCTGATTCATCGGAGATGACGATGATGATGATGTGAACATACATGTAGAACAAATATTTGTATGATAATGTAAAGATAACAAAACGCTACACTATTTAGCCTACATTTTTATAGCGCATCCTTTTATAGTACCCATGATTTTTAACACTAACTCATATCGCTCTGATATCTGAGAGCAGTGTATCGGTGCTATTGGTCCAGAACTCTGGGATTCTCTTCCGTCAGTGTTGCGTGTTTCCCAAAGTTTGAATATTTTTAAACGTGGTGCTTGCAATCATTATATTTCTATGTACTAGCTAAGCTGTTAGTGATATTCTGTCAGTCACTGATCATTGTAGGTAATTCTTGGTTCTGAACTTTACGACGCCGCAACTGTAACGTTCATTTTGTTTATGTCTATAAGTTGTTTTCTTTGCCGTTCTTCGTTGCACACACCTTGATTTACGCCATGACAATTTACTAGCTTTGATTCTAACTGTGAATCCAGAAATTTTTTAAATTGCATAGCTTCTATTCAACGTTACGTTTGTCAATATTATTATTGTACTGTAGGGGTTAGGCATGGGCTACTTAGGCATAGACTACACTAAAGGCATAAAGCCTTTTCGAAGTTTCATCTCTTTTTGTTTAACCTCGTTACTTCACTGATTTGTACTGATTGAGCTTGTAATCTGTCTTGTACTGAAGTAGCAAATAAGAAAAAAAAGAAAAAAAAATCCTGCTGTTTTTAATTTTTCAGGGAAAGCGAAAGTTGAACACGGAACGCTCTACGTCCGGTACGCGAACCACGGACGATCTGGACGACATCTATCCTCCGCCCACTAAACTTCTGCGATACGCCACACCTCTAGAGGTTTCTTCTCTTCACAATCACGACAGTCCTCTGTTATCTGGACACAAACCGATTCGTCGTAACAACTCCGAGTCGGATCTGAGCTGGCCAACAGCGCAGGGATACCGTTGGAACCACCGCGACGATTTCTGTTCGAATAGTCGACGAAGCATCGTCAATACTCGAGAGTATTTGGATATTTTTCTTGAAAATCGCAGCCTTGTGGATGGCGAGTTAAACTGTAGCGTAATTGAGCGTGCGGCGTTTCGCGAGAACTCCAAAAGTTCGAATGTTGATTGTGATGATTTTAAACAACTTATACTGAGTAATGGAGCTGTAGCGTCAAGTGCCGAAAGGAATCTGCAACCAACGGCACGGAGTGTTCTAGCGAAACAAGAGATAAATGATAAAAGCTCAAGTGGTTCTTTCAGCATGGATGCCAAAACAATGGATGTTCATATGGAGAAAAAGAGCTTTCAATTCAAAGAGGAACGGCACCAAATCGAGAGCGGAAGTGCTCTGCCGCTTCAAGCTGCACACTGCCTGGTCATCAGCGGTAGCAATACTAACGGATCCACTGACAATATTGAAGACGATAAGTCGCAAGTTCATACAGGAGCTTCTCAGACAAGCGGCACAAGTTCTCCTGTTAAAAATAAAGGAAATATCGATGCCAACGCGAAAAATTGGGCGCGCGAGAAAAGATCGTATGATGACGGTGATAATTTTCAGAATAACGCGCGTCATTGTCAGCCTCAGAGCGAACAAAACGCGCGCCAGGTTCGCGGCAGTCTGTCTGTCAACATCGTACACAACATCGAGGCGTGCGGCACGCAGAGCGAAATTAAACTGACGATCAGTTCTACGGTTAATCCTCGATCAACAACATCGATGGGTGTCTCAAGCCTTAGCTCAAACCTCGATCAACGTACAGCAGAACCTGGTTTAACTGAAAAAAGACAGGACGCCATGGCAAATAGCGCCAATGAAGAACTCAGCAAAAGTTCGTTGTATGGCATGGACGACTTTGATGAGCTCTCGGAGTTTCTCGATAAGATCACTGGAGACAGCCATATTATCGATGATAGAAAACACGACGAAGGGGAGACATTGGAGCAAGGCCTGTTGAGCGAAGAAAATGGAGACTGGAACGAAGCAAGAGGATGCAGAATCGAAGACAACGTCACAAACTTTATATTAGCCGATCTGGAGCTTGACTCTTCGGGCGTCCGGCCGGGTGATGTGCACCGGCGAGACGATTCTCTTGCAGCAGCCTACCCACCTCCATATCAGATGTTGATGAGTCAGCAGGGCACGGAGCATAGCGGTCTCACCAGTGCGGGAATGCAGCAAGGTTCAATAATTCACAATGGTTTGAGTGCTGCAAATTTTAGCCTCAATAAAAGTGGGATTACAGGAACTGGTCAAAATGTCAAAGGATGCGAGAGTATGATTGACAGTCACACAGAGGGACCAGGGAGTTTAAGGGATTTAGACTCCTCTGCCGACAGCTTTGGACTTCTTTCTAAACAGCACGCAGCCACGAATAACCGTTTTGTCGTTCCGTGCGGAACAGTGAAATCGCGAAAGCGCTCTCTGCAAGAGACACGCTGCAGCCAGGCGTCCGGCGGTGCACCGTTCATAAACAACCCGGTGACCACGGGGAATCCCCTTCAGATGACGTCATCTATCGGCGCAGCCTGCGCCAGGGGATGGGGAGGCGGTCTTTTGGTCCGTGGGGGCGTGGCAGCGCCGCGCCTGCCCCTCTCCCCCGTCCTTCCCCCGCTCCTTAGCGACATCTGTCCGGCGGCGGAAACACTAAAACAAATGGCGGCTCAGCATCAGAACCAGCTCGCGCATGCGCAGTACAACTCGTCTGAGGCATTTTCTTCAAATTTTAATTTTGGAATCGGTCGTTTCGAATGCCGTAGCGGCGTCGCCATACACCCGCGGTACCTAACAAATCAGCAGTATGGCTCAGCCCCCGCAGGGTTCTATCGCAACCCCCTTGTGGCGGGGTTCCAAGGAACGTACGGTGTTTCGAACGACGGTGGAATGATTCAAGCGAAGACAGAGTTCGAACGATGTGATCCAGGGATAGGTTTGAGGAGGTTTTTGTCCGTGGAGGCAGCTAATGGAAGATTGTGTGCAGGGTCGAGGGGGAGCGGGGTGGAGTGTCGCGTGGCGCCCCCGACGTCGCTTCAGGCGACCAGGCCACTGTCACACTTCCCCATGACGTCATCAAACGTGAGGTATTAATGCGCCGCAATATTATGCCGTAGATGAACGTGTGTGTAGATAATAATTATTTAAAACCTTCTGATGTGCGTGCTAATGCTTCTAAAAACTAGAATGCAGCTTACGGCTTTCATTGAGTATGCCTTACTAGTTTAAGCGCATTGATAATTGACAGTTTTCCGATGAGAATGATCACTTGCTACGGCATTCATCGTGTGTGAACAACAAAAAGAATTTTTACAAAACTGATGCGTTTTATCTCCAACGTCAGAATATTCTCTTCGTAGCCTTTTATAATTTATCCAAAGTGGTCAACAATTTAGTCATGCACAGCTTGTTTACGTGTCTATCTACATTTTAAACGCTTTGTTAACAATATTGGTTAAGGAACACACCTGTTGGTATGTTGCATTATAAAATTGTGCCAAAGTAGTACGTAATATTGCATATTTTGTTTTACAGCTGTTCCCCAATAGTGACTACATCGTCCCTCGATAAGCTTCAGCATCAGGTCCAGTCGCACTTCGGCACTTCGCACTTGAGGCTCGTCACTAGTGCAGCAAGTGCCAGCACTCCTGAGTTGACACAGACTAACGCGACAGGTCCTCAAACCATGTCCAAGACGATAGGAACGGGAGGCGACGGGTTTGATCCAAAAAGGCAAAACATGGATGAGTTGCAGCAGGAAGAGAGGGATACCGGAGATAGTGTAAATGGACTGCGCGGTATTGCTGAAGTCATCAATGGTGCTGACCATCAGCAGCAGCAGCAGCAGCAGCAGCAGCAGCAGCAGCAGCGTCAAAGGGAATTCACTGTTTATTCGACAAATTCAGGTACGGCGGCAGGTAGGTCTAAGCCATCACAAATTAATATTCTCTAATCTGATCATAATTCATCAATAAAATGCTATGCATATGCAAGTGCTTTAAAAAATCCAGGTGAAGAGATCAGCCATCCGCTACGTTACTTTGATTGTGTATAGGTTTACAGGTTGAGCAACTTTCTAATGATAATCATTTGGTGGATTTCATGAGCGATACACATTGAACAATCAAAATTAGAGTTCAATGAGCATCGCACTTAAAATAACAGCATGGGCAAGTTAATCAATGCTTCTGTTTGCTAATCTATAGAGTTATTGCATCGAAACGTGACAAACTCTTTTCTACACTAACAGTATGCTGTGTAGTAATTTGTGTGCATCTTTTTCAACTGCAATAATATTACATTCAACTGATCGCCTCGGAAAGCACTGATGTCAGTTAAATCCATGTTATGCGATACAATGCTTTGTCTTTGTCTCAGCGGCGCCCCTGGGTTCTACAACCCCTTATTCTCCCATGTTTGCGCCACTTCCCCAGCATCAGTGCTGCAGCCTGGCCACACCGCATCCATCTCCCCATCTACCCGCCGACCTCACGCTCTGTCGTCAAACCCAGGACCCCAGCGGCATCACTTTCTCATCCCATCAGCGCCAGGCCTTTCAACAGTGGACATTTCCGAACCTCGCCCAGTGTCCCTCGCCCTACACACTTTACCCACGGGGCGCGGTGTCATCCACAGGGCTTCATCTTCTGCGCTCCCCTGCCAGTTTGATATGCAACCGCACGCAGAGTATTGCGCCGCGGGTAAGCATGGGTGGTGGGGTGAACTTTGGCATGGTTGGCTCGCATGCTGGTAGGCCAATTGACGTGGCAAGCATGAACATTGAAGGAGGCAAGAAAGCGGGTGGACAATTATATGGCTCACAGGATACAATACAGAGGGGTATATCAAGCGGTACAGAAAGTGATCCACAAAGCAACTTAAAGGGTGGCGCAAGGCCGAATTCTTCTCACAGAAGGAGTCCTTCCACGTTAGTCAACACGAGCGACAAATATTCACCGATGACGTTACCCAGCAGTGATCAGTTGTATGAACCTATTAAGCGAAGTGACATTGGGAAATATCCATCATCAGATTGTTTGAAACTTGGATATTTCCCTACAGCGCAGGTGACGTCATCAGGGTCCATGAAGCTCGAACCTTTTTCAAAGCCTGGATTATTATCATGCGAATATATCGCTGACCCCCGCTGCGGATGGGGACAAAGCGATCCATCCTGTTTAAAAACAGGCAGCAATCAGTCTTCTGTCAAACCGGAAGGCTACAAATCATTCCCGAAAGACGAAATTAGTCTGTCGAAGTTTAAAATTGAAGCATCTCAGTCAAATCTGAAGAGCGAGCCTTGTCAGGACTTGTGGGATGGACGAACTGATCTATCCTGCTTGAAACACGAACCAAGTCGAACTTGGAATGTATTGGATAACCATTTAAGCTTGAACAGCGATCAAATCGATCCTTTTTTCATAAAGCCAGAGACGAGACAGTTGTCTCCCAATAATTGTAGCATTGTTAGTAGGCAGATACCGATTCAAAACGATAACGGTATTTACAGCACAGCGAACGGTGCTGCTAGATTTGATATCCAGCTGTTTGATGCATACCCTCAGGGGATTCAACGAAACCCAGACACCTACAATGGCTGGGGTGAAATGATCCCGGGTAACTCTCTCCATTTTGTCGTGCCAGGGAGTGAACAACGCGTTGAAAATTCTGACGTCTCAAACGTAATGACGTCACCGGTTGTCTGGCAACAGTCTGGGTTGGATGGAGCCGACCCTCATGCCAGCCAACCAGCGTCGTCGCAGGAGTATTTTCTCAAGCCGGAGCCTCCGCCGTACGGACATTGCCAACAGCGGCCGACGCAGAAAAAAAATTCAGCAAAAAGACGCAATGGATGTGCTAATTCGCTGTCGCAGGCGCGGCATGCCGCTGCAATTCAGTGGTGATAACACTCTGGCGCGGCGTAGCGAGGATTTTTTAGGGTGCGAAATTGCCCAAAAAATTGATGTCCATGCGGCATCCGTTGTCATTCCATCTGTAAGAACTTCTAACTAAGAAGCATTATTATAGGAATAATTTTAAAATTGCAGGAATAAGCATCCTCTCTCAAAGTTTTGACATTGTGATTGTCATTCAAATTAAAGGTGCAAATGCACTTGCTATGGTGCTTTCTTCTTTTGCTGAAGAATTCTCAGGATTTATTCCTGGTTTCACTGTCTCGGCAATGATTGATCAGCCAAATCTGGACTCATGCGCATTTGTAGCCGCTTACGTCTTTGGTATAAGTATGCCTTGAACTTATAAAATGAAATAAGATAAATATAAATCAAATGTATATCTTACGCAACTTCTCGGTACCATACCTTAGCACGTGCACAAACAAGGTATTCAACAGAATGGACGGCAATTCAAGCGGCCTGCATAAATTGACATAAAATTCTTAACTTTGCAATGGCCGCATGCGAAGGAATCACTAGCGGCTGGTGGCGAAACTTTCTCCCTAACATTGCGCAAAAATTAGGACTGCATTTGGGTTAAGGCTGCGTGGGCTTAGAGCTACGCTGTATTGTTTGCCACATGGAGAACATGCAAGATGCTAATATTGATCTTTGTTTATAAAATAATATTCAAAGCGCAGCAAGATTTCCAGCCAATTGGTAGGCATAATGGTTCCAACTTCAGTTTGTGTTAATTATTTTAGGAATGGAGGAGGAGGAATAGTCCATCTGACGCAGCAGAAATTCAAAGCGTCCTTTTGTCAGCTTTTAGTCGCCGACTGAGTAGGCTATGTGTAATATGTAACGCATACATGTAGCTACAATAATATATTACATTATCATAATACAATATTTAGCATGAAGTTTTACATGCAATTTTTGCATGTTATTTTGCCTGCAACCGTGTTAAGGGACGGACGACCGTTGTCATGACAACGATTTTCTTAACTGGGTTTTATGCACGGCTTGTTCCTTAACCCTTAAAAGTAGCCCTGGGGGTATTTTTGACCCCCAAAGGTACTATTCTATCCATATCTTGAAAACAGTGCTTGATCTTTTTATGCCTTTTTATGACTTTTATCCTGTTTGTATTTGCAACTGGGGCGCCAAATTTCAGGTCTGTGGCATGAACCAGCGCCGCTATTTGAAAGTAAAAGTAAAGCGAAAATTTAAACATAAACGATACCGAGATACTCTAGTCAAGCCGCACTGCGTATATAGATGAGTGGATAGATCAAGACGCTATTGACAGTGATGGCAGTGAAGATTCTGAATAGAGAGTGACAAGGGCCTCTAGCGCCCCAACCCTTAACCGAAATTCAAAATTTCTTCTCTCCCCACCGACCCCCCGCAAACCGATGTAAAATTTCCTCTCCTCCCGTTTCCCTCCTCGGAAAGATCGTTTCGCTCCCCTCCCCATTTCCCGCAATTTTTCCGCTGTTTTCCGCAACTATTTTGCATACAGATAGACATAAGCGTCATTCCTGGGTAGAGGGGGTCCAAGAATTTATGACTCACCAATATTTTGAAACAACTGTCTGGATCAATCAATATTTGAATGTGCGTAATGCTAACTTCATCCGAGTACAAGTCAATATTTGAACATCATTTTGGACTTGGCCAAAACAAATTCGAATCCCGATGCATGAAATTGAGACCAGATTGATGACCAGATAGTCGGCCCAATCGGCCCAGAGGGCATTGCGTCGTTGCGGCACAGTCGCGGCTTTGCGGCCTAAGATTATCATTGGGGGTGGCTTTGCACAGTGGCAGTGCGGCAACACAGTGGCATTGCCGCCTAGTCGGCATAGTCGGCCAAAAAGGCCTAGTTCGCCTAATGGGCCCAGTCGGCCTTGTAAGCCTAGACGGGCCAGTCGGATTAGTTGGCGGCCTTGTCGGCCCAGTCGGGCTAGGCCTAGCAATTTGTTTGTGCGAATAGACGTCAGAGCTTGTGGCTAGCCCCAGTCGGCCTAGTTAGCCCAATCGGCCCAGTCGTCCCAGTCGGCCTAATTGGCCCAGTCGGCCCAATCGGCCCAGTCGGCATTGCGGTTTTGCGGGTAAAGATTTACATTGGCTGTGCCTTTGCACAGTGGCACTATACGGCAACACAGTGTCTTTGAGTCTCAGCGGCCCAGTCGGCCCAATCGGCCCAGTAGGCCCAGTAGGCCCAGTCGGCCTTGTCGGCATAGTCGTCCCTGTCGGCCCAATCGGTCCAGTCGCCATTGTGACTAAGCGGCCTTAGATTTACATTGGGGTGGCTTTGCACAGAGGCATTGCGGCAACACAGTGGCATTCGGTCCAATCGGCCCCGAGGGCACTGCGTCTTTGCGGCCCAGTCGGCCCAATCGGCCTAGTCGGCCTAGTCGGTCCAGTTGTCCCAATCGGCCCTGTCGGCATTACGGTTTTAAGAGTCAAGATTAGCATTGGGGGTGGCTTGCAAAGGGACAAGACAGTGTCTTGGAGCTAAGCGGCTTAAGAATATCATTGACGGTAGCTTTGCACAGTGGCATTGCGGCAACACAGTGGCATTGCGGCCTAATAGGCCCAGTCGGCCTAATCGGGATAGTTGGCCCAATCGGCCCAGTCGACCTAGTCGGCCTAGTTGACCCAATCGGCCCTTTCGGCCCAGTCGGCCTAGTCGGCTCTATCGGCCCAGTCGGCCTTGTCGGCCCTATCGGCCCAGTCGGCCTAGTTGGCCCAGTCGGCCCAATCGGCCCAGTCGGCCTAATCGGCCCAGTCGGCCTAATCGGCCCAGTCGGCCTAATCGGCCCAGTCGGCATTGCGTCTAAGTGGCTTTGCAGCCATTCGGCTCACACTCAGCGCTGACAAGACGCAACTCATGTGGATTGATTCGTGCCCAGCCCTTACCCGAAATGTTGTGAATTGATGGAAGCTAGGAAATAAACGCCTTAATTAAATTCCTTTATCCATTCCGTGGTTTTACCGCACCCCCTTTCTTCATTTACCGAGGAAAACCATTGACGGCTGTCTCCGCCCCGCGTTAAAAACCGCTTTTGAAATGGTTTTCACTCGCTCCCCGCGAAATTTGCCGCGGTTTACCGCGGATACCCACGGCTCCCCACCCCATGTCACTCTCCAGTTCTGATGCTGCATCTAGTGATGAATAGGATGTGCTAAAGATAGATCGCTTTGTACTGACAGATGATGAGAGTGACAGTGATGCCGACAGTGATGACGATATGAACAGTTGCAGCATTGAAGAAAATGAGCCGATTGACACAGTTACGTATGTTGTCAATGCTGTGACAGCTGCAGTGGTAGAGTTCAAGAGAACACTGGTAACTTTTATTCGTCCAAGGATGGTATGGTATGGTCAGATTCCGTTCCTGTGTTGAGGCGACGATGAGCGCAAGATGTTGTTTACGTAACACCCGGACCAAAGAATCATGCACCACTAGAGACTGTGGATGGTGCCGTGTTTGACCAGTATCAGACCTACTTTTGATTTAAGATTGTGCAGATTGATAGTATTGAGCTTCCTAAATATTGCAAATTTGATTGTTTATTAGCCTGGTTCTGCCCTACAGGCTTAAAAAGGTGGGGTGTATTTTTACCCCCCAGTGGAACCTTAAAGTGCTTTTTCATAAGGGGTACCACGTAGGGTTAACTGGGTTTCATGCACGGCTTGCATGAAAGTTGATAAAACCCAGTTAAGGACATTTTACATTGTAATTTTCTTAACATGGTTGCATGTAAAATTACGTGTAAAATGACATGCAAAACTTCATGCAAAACGTGCAGCGTGTAACGGAACGCTAATATATTGTGCAGTGTATGGCGCGCACTCCACACTCTCAAAACGTGTGTATACGTCGACTATCAATACTTGTCCGTGCCCAGCTCCCACTAATCAATCACGCGTGTCTCGCAATGTCCACAATAATTAGCATTCTTAATGTGTCGATCCACTTTTCGCCCGTCCAAGCCACAGCCCGCGATGATCGTATGCCCACACTCTTCCACCCAGCTTAGCGTTGATGGGACAAGACGCTAATGCCTCCAGGCCCTAGTTGGCGCACAGCCTTACTCCACGACTAGGGGAGGAGTCTAGACTAAAGGCTCGTTTTCCGCCCGACCGCCTCTCAGGAAAATCGTCATTTTATTTGATTACATCAAATCGAATTGGCGGCCGCCGACAGCGGCAGCGGCGTCGCATGTTCTCAGTCTCGAGAGACCGCAGAAATATTTCAAGCGGCTGCTGAGACCTGAACCGTGAAATTGAACTGGCTGCGCGGACTCCTGTACACGAAGTGTTCAGTTGGGGTCCAATGTTTTTAGTGGGGCTGTGGCGACGAGGCCTACGACTTGAGGGGAGTCAAGAAATTTAAGGTTAAATCGGGGCTGGATGGCAAAGTCAGCCCATCGGTTCAATAACAACTTTACATTCAGTAGTCGAGCATTGAAGTCAAAAAAATGAAGTACTAGGGATAGAACAATGTAACTATGCACCGTTCACAGGTGTCGCCAGCGTCATTGTATGATAACGCGATTATACGTCATACACATACATTCACGACATCGATATAGCAAGTTTTATGTCTAAATTATCACAGTTCTAATCAAACGCTTGCTACATTGATTTCACGTTAATTTTTCAGCAATTCAATTGACATACTTGACAGGATTTTGTAGTGTAGTTATTTAATGATTGAGAGTGATAGGATAGGTTTCAAATAGGCTAGCTATTTTGTTACTATGCTTCATAGTTGGCCAAGGACTGTATATATACAGTATTTGGCTGTTGACATGGTGAAATAAAGCATTTAGTTTAGGGATCAAACAATTCACTTGATGGAACAAGTTGGTTAGAAAAGTATTCTAAAACGCTCCTAACGCTCGCGGACCAGCGTACGTCCATAAGTAGACCTATCTCCTCGCCATGAAATGCGTCTCGCAGATTGTCACAATTCATCTTCTATCTCCCGTCACCGAGAGAACAGCGGCCGCCGGCCGGGCCTTCTTCTTCTTATTATTTTATCTGAAGAGAAATGACGAAATCGAATAACGGATACTCCCGCCATATGCATGAAGCCTCCTGTAGCCTTCAGCGGTTACTGCAAGGCGAGAGGGGAGGTATGCTATAAACAGAACAGATACAACGCCAACATTTCCGGTGCGCAAAAATTTTCATTGGTAGCATCATGATTTATTGCACATCAAACTTAAAGTTTCATTTTTATCCTATAACACACTGCGTAACATGAAATTTTCGCGTGCATGTCATTTTTTTTAATTTCGTGAATCGGCCAAACCCGCAAAAATTACGTGCGCGAAAATAGCGCTGCATAATCTATTTGTAATAATCCTCAAAAAATGCGAAAATTAAATGCAGCAAAAATTTCATGTTTTACAGTAGTGGGCTTATTAGCAGATGCATCACATAACACCCACCCATTAGGAAACAGAAGCGTGGTGGAACTTAAACAATCACAAATTTAATGTTAAGTGACCTGCACTATTATCGCGTCATCGTGCTTCGTTCAATAGTCGTTTAATAAAAGTATCTATCACTTACTCCCGGGTAACACAAATCGATCACACAAAGACTGTATCAATTTGAAATGCAAACTGTCAGCGAAACACTCTGAGGCAAGCTTCATCAGTTTTACTAGAAACGAGAAAATCAAATACAATATTGCTCAACAATCTATACATTCTCACAGCTTTTCAGCCTTCAAAATTTCTTCTTTGAATTCAAATCTATTGTAAACTCTGGCTACAAACAAAGCTGAAACTCAATTAGGAAGTCTGGAAGTCCTAGAGGTCCTAGAGACCCTAGAGGACCTAGAAGCCCTAGAGGCCCTAGAAGCCATAGAAGCCCTAGAGGCCCTAGAAGCGCTAGAGGCCCTAGAAGCCCTAGAAGCCCTAGAGGCCCTAGAGGCCCTAGAAGCGCTAGAGGCCCTAGAAGCCCTAGAAGCCCTAGAGGCCCTAGAAGCGCTAGAGGCCCTAGAAGCGCTAGAGGCCCTAGAAGCCCTAGAGGCCCTAGAAGCGCTAGAGGCCCTAGAAGTGCTAGAGGCCCTAGCAGGGGCGGCGGAGCCATGGGGCCAGGGGGGGCAAATGCCCCCCCTCGATTTCTTGAGGGGGGGCTACGCCCCCCCTCAAAATAAAAATCAGCCCCCCCTCAAAAATAGCACAAGAAATTTTTAGAATTTTTTAACTTGCCCCCAGGGACGCCATTTGGGGGGGGCAGGGGGGGGCAGTTGCTCCCCCCTGATTCCCCGCAGTTGCCCCCCCTGATTCATACCCAAATGGCGTCCTTGCTAGAAGGGAGTGGGGGGGGACAGGGATTTATCCACACCCCCCGAACACACCCCCTACACTCCCCCACATTTCGTACTACACCCCCCGAGGTTTTTTTCCCACCTACACCCCCCCGAACACCCCCCCTACACCCCCCGCAACACCCCCCCACCCCACAACAACTAAAAAAGTAAAAAGGTACTCATTGCACTTGTACTTATGAGTAATGGCTCTTGTGTTACCACTTTTCGTGAAGAAACACACTGATGCGTGGTGCACCACGCTTGGGGGCTGGAAAGGGGGAGAGGTCCGGGGAGGGAAAGTTTCTCTCCCCCAAAAAGTTCTGTCAGCACCCCCCCCCCCTCCGCTCGTGAGTTCGTTTCGGAGACAAGATATAGTATATATATACAAAGCTGTTGATATTGTTCATATTCAGTCCCCCCATTATAACAAATCCTGAATCCGCCCCTGGGTATACCTGGGGGTGTCAAAAAACAATTGTTGGGGGGACAT
>JAQIWG010004499.1:0-15920 GCA_034695025.1 Chamaedrilus cognettii | reverse complement strand
ACAAACAGGCTTAGAGCCTCAAACAAACAGGCTTAGAGCCTCAAACAAACAGGCTTAGAGCCTCAAACAAACAGGCTTAGAGCCTCAAACAAACAGGCTATTATAGGAGGAATGGTCACTCACATTAGCAAAATGATGCATGCCAATATTATCACTTCAGCAATTATAATGTAATTGTAATAAAAATAGTAATTATTATAGTATAGTATAATAGTGAGACGCAATCTAATATACACTGTGAGTATTTTACCTGAGCACACGACAGCTGCCGAATGCCGCGTCGTTACTCTCTCCGCTTCCATTTGACCCCTCTTGCCCCCCGGCCACGCCCTCGGCCCCGGCCCCGCCCTCCCCCTCCTTTCCCCCCCCCTCACCCCGCGCCTCTATCATAACCCCCGTGTCGTACATGCGATGGAGCCGGTAGTTGACGACCTTGATGAAGGTGAAGGTCACGAGGATGGAGAGAGCATAGCAGAGCCACACGAGCGCGGTGAACGACAGTGTCTGCAGCAAACATGCCAACTATAAACTGTCAACCACTGTGAAGGAAACTTATCATTCTGATTGTCGTCAGGTAGGGCATCCTTTGATGTTGAAGTCGAGTTACAGTTGAAGTTAAGTCAAGATTAGTATTGAAGTTGAAATCATGATTCGGTTTTGACGTTGAAGTTGAGCAACAAAAATAAACAGAAAAAGAATGCCACTATTCAACTGTTAACAATTGAATTACAACATTGAAAATCTTTTTACATCTAATCTTAAAATTAAACAACAAGGATCTCTAAGTTTATTCAGTCAAAAAATGAATTAAAATTCTGACATTGTTAATAATAATGCTCAACTTCAATACTAATCTTGACTTAACTTCACACAATGCATGCCACGCACCAGATAGAGTCCTAGGGGAAGCAGGAGCAAGAGCAGCCAGAGGTAGAGGTGGAACGTGTTGCTCAGTAGGTTTTGCTGAGGGTCAAAGAACCACCCCCCGGTCGCCGAGGCCCAGAGGCCCTGCTGGAGGATAACCAGTACATGGTTCCCCATCGCAGCGGAGGGCCTGACCACTGCTAGGCAGACTCTTGTTTTAGGTCTTGCATCGTCTGGTCACATGCAAATGTGCCTTGATCTGGACACTGACCACATTAACACAGTATGCAGTAGTTATTGACTGATCGTAATAGCTTCGATACCGTTCTAATGACTAATATTAATTCACTAAACATAGCATAGTAAGAATAATAATGAAATAAATAATTAGTCATTTTTAGAACCGATTATTGTAGCATCAGTAGGCAAAATTGGATAATATCACTTACTCAGCGTAAAATACGCAAAACCCGTAAAATTTTTGTGTCAATTCTCAATAAATTCATTGTTAATGCATTGAGAATGTCGTTACATTGACAAAGTACGATCCAGGTCATAGTAAACTACGTAAACTACTTCATACCGGTAATAGTAAGCCTACCGATCTCAAATCCTTAGTCAGCATGCATTTATAATAGTATTGCACTAGAAAGCAGATTTTAATCCGCTGTATGTTAACTAAATTAGGTTAACGTTAAATCGCATAATCCATGCAACTTACCGATCGCTGGTCCCTGTTAGGAGTTTAGGCCTCTACTATATTTTATTTTGATATTTTATATTATTTTTGTACAAAATTGACAAAAATCGCTCATCCTGTTTACATTTTGAGGTCAGATTTTCTGCAGCGCAACGCATTAACCGAACCCGTCAAATAATGGTTAAGGGTGTGACCCAGTTTATTTTGCTCCTTTTTTCGTAAAATTTGCTTTTAAATTATTCAACCACACTGAGACCTACTTGGGCTAGGCCCATTATGATTGCCTGTACATATGCCATTTCAATATTTTAAACATTCTCCGAATTATTAGAATGGGGTATAAATCACCATTCAATACCGTGATTGATGGCCTGAGATGGTTATACCATGGTTATACCACTACGGCGTGATTTTCCCCTACACACGATGTTTTCCAGGTCGCAGGTCCAGCCTGCGTGCATTCAGGCACCAGACAGACATCAGCTGATTGCTGACGTAACCCCCGTCTACGAGTTGTGACGTCAGCGTCTGACCCAAATCAAAATACAAGCAAAGCAAACAGTTTTTTATTTATTTAAATAATTGCACCATTTATGAACCAATCACCGTTGAACATCGGATAAATAGTTGGTCAATAGACAACGGTAA
Source organism: Chamaedrilus cognettii (assembly GCA_034695025.1). Taxonomy (NCBI): domain Eukaryota; kingdom Metazoa; phylum Annelida; class Clitellata; order Enchytraeida; family Enchytraeidae; genus Chamaedrilus; species Chamaedrilus cognettii. The sequence goes on along the minus strand of JAQIWG010004499.1, from coordinate 13,708 downwards.
TAATTTTAGAGCACTCATTTAAATTTTTTTTCCCAAAAATCGCAATATTATTTAAGTTGAAGAATAGGCTTAATTTAGGAAATTAACTTTTATCTCTAGTTAGTTGCTAATTTATTAATTAGTTAATTGCCTAATTAGTTGCCCGGCTATTTGAAGCACGCTGCGCCGCGACGTTAGGCTTCTAGCGCATGGTCAAATCCATTGTGCAGATCAACTTTGTATAGACCTCGTATTATAGTTAATAGTTATGGAGGCTATTGCGAAGCACGACTTTCAGGCAACAGCTGATGATGAGCTCAGTTTCAGCAAGGGGTCGAAACTGAAGGTAACCAACGTATTTGCGTATATGAGAAACTATATAGCACTGCTTTGTGAGCATATGATTATTGGAATCTATGTGCAAGTATTGGTAGGTCTACTGTATGAGTAATCACTCATTAAAATAATTGCACTGTTTGTGAGCCAATCAGCGCTGGTTCAAATAAAATGTGGCAACAATTTGTGAATCGAAATGGCTACGAAATGTTCTAAATATTTATATGTAGTGCTTAGTTTATTTCTATTTTTCATTGCCAGTATAATCCCAATGCATCTGTCCAATATGAAAAGAAAAAACCCCAAGATGAACCCGCACCTACGATTCAAGCAAATGATGTTTTTCCATCTCCGTTTGCATGACATATTCTTGGTGCGTTAAAAGTGCAATATACATACATACATACATACATACATACATACAGTGTCTAAGCATAACAGTTTTTATGAGCCTGTGAGTATTGACTAATGACCAATGACTAATGATGTAGGCTAATCAGAAAGAAATGTTGTTCAGGTGTTGAGTATGGAGGAGGACAAAAACTGGTACAAAGCTGAGTTTGATGGCAGGGAGGGCTACATTCCCAGCAACTACATCGAACTTCGACCTCACCCGTTAGTCGGATTCATTCTGTCTCTTGCTACACCGCTGTCTGTGCTCACTCGCTGGGCAATATTACACTGTTGTCGGATATTATGCGGTGAAATCCAATAAATCTGTGACTGTTTTTAAACTGATTGAATGCTACTTGCGTTTTGTTGTGCTACTCTCTTTCAGACAGCCTCTGTGATGCCTCTGTGCTATTCATTAAATTTGCTACTGTCAGACAGATTCGATGCTATGGTGTCTCTGTGCTGTGTATGCACGAGATGGTTCCTGTCTCGCATTAACTTTTATGCCATTGTCAAGACAGATTGGATGCTACAACGCCTCTGTTTTGTGCATGTTGCAGGTGGTACGTGTCTCGCATTAACCGCCAAGATGCCGAGTACATGCTGCTGGAGAAGAACGAGCAGGGACAGTCCCAGCGTGACGGCGCGTTCCTTGTGCGACCCAGCGAGAGCACGCCGGGAGAATTTTCTCTCTCCGTCAAGTAAGGATCCGCACTTCTTTCTACTCTAGATAACAGAAAAATTGACTAGCTTTTTGCTCTTGTTTTTAGGGCTAGTTCATATAGTAGAACTATTTGGGTTACATTATTTGGTTAAAATTTGTTTGGTCTAAATTTGGGATTAGGTTGTTTGGTTTTAAATTCTATTTCATGTTGGTTCTAAGCTGTACATCAATCTTGGTTTTAAATCAATATATTTACAATTTTATTTATCAATATGACACTTCACTGACTGAGTGTCTCTCTTGTCCCATGCTGAGCTCTGATTGGCTGGCAGATCTGATGCTGCGCTCTGATTGGCTGTGACAGGTTTGGTGACCAGGTACAACACTTTAAGGTGTTGCGTGACGGGGCGGGTAAGTATTTCCTGTGGGTCGTCAAGTTTGACTCGCTCAATGACCTCGTCAAGTACCACAGGACCGCGTCCGTCAGTCGCTCTCAGACCATCTACCTACAGGATATGGTTCGGGTAGGGACCCCTGACTCTCCTGAGGCTCCTAGCTCCCCCTGAAGCTATTTACATTGTGCGAATTTAGTATATTACAAGCAGTTAAGCTTGAAGCACTGACTAGAACACATTTTTGAAGGTGTAGATGTTTAAATGAATTGGGGAGATATGGTTATTTAAATGTATTTAAATGTAACCGTTAACAGCAAGTTCCGTTGCTGGTGTTTGAACGTGTTCTTGAAATGACTTGGGGTATGACTGTCGCTATGAAGTCACATGCTATGACTTCCTTTATGACTATGTCTATGAAAGCAGAGCTATGACTTAAGGTATCATTGTGACTCTGAAGTCGTGGCGTCCTGCTTGCAGTCGAAGGTGATTGCGAGCTACGACTTCAAACCGACGGACCCGGAGGAGTTGGAGCTGCGGCGCGGTGACATCGTCGTTGTGCTTGACAAGAAGGACCCCAACTGGTGGATGGGAGAGCTCGTGCGGGGCACACAGGCCTGTAGGGGACTCTTCCCCAAGACCTACGTGTCTCCCTACACGGACTAGCGGCGCGGCGCCACTCCTGATGGATGGGGGAGCTCGTGCGGGGCACGCAGGCCTGCATGGAGCTCTTCCCCAAGACCTACGTGTTTCCCTACACGGACTAGCGGTGCGGCGCCACCCTCGAGGACACATTGGGGGGTGAGGGGATGCATCCGGGACACATTGAGGGGGGGAAAGGAAGCGTGATTGTGGTGCGGTTTTGTGTGACTGGGTTGATTATGAAAAAATAATTTATAAGTTTTTCACTTGCTTGATGTGGATGTGCGTAGTGACATCACCGCGGAGAACTGAAGACGACTCTTGGCGTGTTTTCGTAATGCGTAGGGCTACCTCTGCGCAGATCAAGTGTATTGCCATACTAGGGAGCCTCGAAGCCGGCTTTTGGTGCAGTTTCGTTAACTTGTGATTCCACTAGACAGAGTACTTGTGCATTGCTACTCACAGAAGTGACTGGATAATCCTGGTGCGAGTTTTTGTAAGGCGCGCTCCCTACTGCTTCAGTGGTGATGATGGCACTGGCGCGAGCCAGTGCTGATAGATTAGACTTGTTGTTTGTCAATTATTTGTGACACTGCGCTGAAGCATCGGACCAAGTTCTAGCAGACAGTGGACACGTGCAATCGGTGTTCGTGCATCTGTTCGGCGATGTGATTGTGTTATTTTTTCCATTCGACAATGACAAGGATGATGGTTAGGCAGATTGGGTATTTCGTGAACCTTTGCTGCAAGCTGTTAGGCTGCTGTTTACTCGTTATGGTCAGGGTCTGTTTCGTCGCACCGGCTTAACTTTACCATCAGCGAAAGTTTAATTTTGTGACTGATTATTGTTTGAGCACCAGATTCATGCTTGAATTTGATGATCCAGCCAGTGAAATGGATTTTTTCGTGCTGAAGCGTTTTGTTGTCGTGTGTATAGCGAATTAGCGATATTGATATGTTATTAGATGTTATTATTATTTATTTTTATTCTTTTTATTTTGTGTTGTGCCCGCTGGCCTGTAACTTGCATCTATTTGCGCTATCAGGACAATGGAGAAGTGTGGACGAATACATTTTGTTTTAGATTAGATAACGTTTTTTGTGGTAATTGGGTGCGGAACTGCGTATAGGCTACAGGAATGGGAAAATAAATGTTTTCTTAACTTTTCCATGATACGCATATGCTAACTATTCATGCCGATTGAGATGCTACATTACCATGTGCTGGGACCGAGTTTTATTATCAGATTTCATCCTCTGCAGAAATGAATGGCCAGTTTTGTGAGGCAATGTCTTCTAGGGTGTTTGTTAAAAATAAAATAGAATGCGAGCTCAGTCATGGCTTAGGATTAATTATACTGATTGCTGTGTTTACTGTAGTACCGTGTAGTGTTCTGTGGGTTAACTATTATTACTTATTAAACGTGATTAATTTTAAGCATTTCTTTAAATTTCTGAACGCGATGATTTTGCGTTAGTTGTGTCCCCATTGGCAGTGCGGGACCGGATTTTGAGTTCTTACCGGTGTATAGCGTACGATTAGACTTAATTCTAGAATGTAAATAATGTCAGATGTCAGGATTATCTAGGAATATGTCTTGGTATACATAAATCCAGTAAAGTTGAAGTATTCGTGCTCAAATAGCCTACCAGTGTATTGTATTGCTGGCCTGCAAGCTTACATATAACATTGCATGCAATACGATTTGCTTAGCTATTGATATGGAACTTAGCTAAGAACAGCCAGTGTAAGTTTCGCAAATATAAGTTACTAATTTTAATGGACAATGATAAATTCTGAAATTGCTAATTGTCAGTTAAGTTTGTTTATTTGGTGACTTAAAATGCTACTAATGTCTGCTGTGATCAAATCTGTTCAGTGGTCACTTGTAATGCGCATTTCTGTTAACAATCAAATCAACATTTAATTTAGTTCTGTTGCTATAATCGTGAATTTAAGATGTGGCTATGGACGGGATAGTGTGGTCATTGTTTTAATAACGCTGTAAAGCTTGGCATTTTTGCGTGCATGTAATTTTTTTTTCAAATTTCGCTAATGGGTAAAACTTGCGAAAATGACATGCACCAGGTTAAAGCTGCTGTAGCTATGTGTGATGGAAAGTCCTCAGAAACGCGAAAATTAAGTGCAAGCGAATCTCTGAGAGGAAAAACCGTGAAATAACATGCAGTGGAATTGTAGTATTTAACAGTAATTCGATGCAAAGCCTATGCATCGGAACACAAGCAGACACAAGCAAACAAGCAGACAAGCGGTCTAGGGCCTACTGCTTTACTTATTAGATTATGATCGCCATCTTAATTATTCAAAAGATCATGTCCGAAATGTGGGTCATATTAACTGTCGATCTGCTGACCATAACCTGGCCTACATGTGTTATAGAGCGCGGAGCAATCGTGACTAGCGGCATGTGGGTGCTTGATAACGCCGGTAACGACTGATAGGCTATCACTGATAAGATAGCATTTCAAATCCAATCCACTAGCCTTGAAAAGTTGGGTTCCAGCCCGTATAATTATCTCAAACTCTATAACCACTGCTCGATCTATTACATGACCTTGCTAGGCAGCAAGGCCCAAGTTACTTAGTAGGCCTAGTTTCAATGCGTTTAGGCCCCACATCACAATTAGTGCAGGCTACAAAGGCAGCTCCCTGTGTGGACTAACAGTTCGCAAAAGTTTCAGTGCTAGTTAGATCACCAGGACTGTTAGATCCACCACAGAGACTGTAGCCCAATATACAGTGAAGTCACGCGGCGCGATGACGTCACAACAACTTGGAGGGGCGCTGAGAGGGGCGCTGCTCGCCCTATGTCTCCTGGCCCCCGCGGTCCTCGCTCAGATTGAGGACGAGGGCCCGGTCGTCAGTACACCCCAGGGGTTGGTGCGCGGAAAGAGTTCCAAATACAACGGTGCGATTGAAGAGTTTTTGATCTATGATTGAAGAACATTGTACATATATGACATAATTGCCTATAATTCTTGATATAGGAAGGTAAAAAAATTCTACGGCAAACTTCATTGTATCTCACTGCACGAGACGTTGGATTTGCTGCATAACTTACTATAGTCCAACTACATGTATATAGAGTAGATACGAGTTACCAGGCTCTATACCCTAACTATAAGACTCAGTTTTCAGTTTTCACACACTTAATTGTTGACCAGGCGAAGATTTCGAGGAGTACCTCGGCATACCGTTCGCCGCCCCCCCGGTCGGGCCCTTGCGCTGGGAGAAGCCCACCCCCCTGCCCCCCTGGGGGGACGAGGTGCTCAACGCGACCGCCTACTCCCCCTCGTGCGTGCACCTGCTGACCACCGTCTATCCCCTGATCATGATCGGGGGGCAGGGCTCGGAGGACTGCCTCTACCTGAACGTCTGGGTCCCAGGGGGGGTCGAGGAAAACGAGTGAGTAGGGGGGGGGGGGGGTAAGGAGGGGTCTATTTGTGTTGTGTGTAACTTGTGGGTGCCCGGGGGGGTCAAGGCCAACGAATATGAATTATTAATGCCCTGCTTTATAATTGTCCGCTTAGCCACTGCTCGGATTTGTTAATGTGCAGACAAGTCATAGGAAACAAATCGAATAGAACCGCCCTAATAATAGAATCGAAGGTCACTGGATTTGTTTCGTTGCTGCACAGAAAAATTAATGAAAATGATGAAAATGATGAAAATGATGAAAACCAAATTAAACCATCTCGCTAACGTGAAAAATTTCAATTTTCAAATTGCGTTTGAAAAATATTCAACTTGAGAGGTCAAACCCAACTGACCGATGAGCATTTGCAGTGTTAATTGTGTGTCCTGTTTATTATCTTATTGCATTTTTTGCGTTTAACGCACATACAAACACATGGAAGAAAAGGCGCATAAAGAAACTTTTTGATGTGTTAAATGTAGGCTCATTACACATGGGCTGTTGATTGACCTTTGTAACACACCATCGAAGATATTTAGATCAATGCGCGGATTTGACCAGTCTTGATGACATTTTGGCACGCAGAGGGCGCCAGCTGCCAGTCATGGTGTGGATCTATGGGGGAGGGTTCCAGCTGGGGACGGGGGAGATGTACCCAGGCCACGCCCTCGCGGTGCACGGTGACGTCATCGTCGTCAACATGAACTATCGCCTCGGCATCCTCGGCTTTCTCTCCACCGGTCAGGCGGGTGTTGCCAACTAAGAATACGGAACAAGAACTGGGGGACTCACAAGTGCTGTCCGCGGCTTTGATAGACATTTACTCCTCAAAGCCGCTATCTTTCTTCTCGGCTTTATGTAGTGATTCGCTTGCAGTCCGCACATGCGTTACGGGATAAGCCTGTACTGAAAACGTGTAATAAACCGAGTGGGGAAAATTGTAGTAGCACTCGTGACTTTTGAAGAATTCTGATAGTCTCAAGTTCTTCTTTCAAGAATGGGCTTGGATTAAACAATTTAGCTAACTTTAGCTGGACAAACCAAACGTTTGACACAGAATATCTGCTTCGATGTTTCGCTGTGTCAAATTTAAATTTGAATACTCGACTCTAGAACTTTTCATCCAGTTCATTAAAGCCAATTCAACGCTTTATTCATTAATTACAAGGAACTTTCAACGTTCGTTTCGATTGCCTGTGTCACAGGGGATTCAGCGGCACCGGGTAACTACGGCCTGTGGGACATGCAAGCGGCGCTGCTCTGGATCCAGACCAACATCGCAGCCTTCAACGGAGACCCGACCAGGGTGGGTGACCATAAGAACTAATATTGCACTATGATGACGCGCCATTATGTGACAGCTCGCTTCTAATTTATTTGAAGTTCTGATTGAGTTTTTAAATGTGTCAAAATAGGCGATGCGGTTATTATTTTTATCAAGAAATTTGCAACAAGCGAAGGTCATCAAATTATGCAGACTATATGCTTTTGACAACGACCAAAATTAAATATTTGAGTATCAAGAGAATTGGATCCCGTGTGTACGTTTGATGTTGGTGCAGGTGACGATCTTTGGTCAGTCGGCCGGGGGTGCGGCGGTCAGTCATCTCATGCTCTCCCCCTACTCACAAAATCTCTTTCACAACGCCATTGCAGTGAGCGGGGGGTCGAGCTCCTCCTGGGGGGTCTACACGCGATCCCTAGGTAAGCCCTCCCCCCCCCGGCTTCAATCAGCATGTAGCGGCCAGGCTTCAGGGAATTATTTGATAACTGTACAGTTGCAGGAAAAATTCAACAGGACCCGATATAAAAACGGGAAAAGTAGAATCATCCTTATTATTGATGAACCTTATTATTTGAGATAAATTATCTTGAAAATGCGTCTTGCGCTTTTAATCAAATCTTTGGTACTTTTGATGAAGCGACTATGCAACAGTGTCAGTTTATATGGGGTACTTGCCAAGGTAGCTTTTTTGGGTTCGACGTAAGTTGAACTTTTATTGTTTAGTTATTTCACCCCTTGTACCATTTAGAGATGTGGACGGACTCAGAATTCAGTAATTTGTGCACTAAATATGAGCTTAATGTGCTCTCGGATTCAATCAGCTTGAAATCTGGCGTCTACGAATTCTTTAACAATATGGTGGCTTGCATAATTGACGCGGTATATCTTTGTCATTTCCCCATGTCTTTGGTGTAAGATATGGAGTTTATTTCAGTTTATTTGTCTACGTCCTGTTTGCATTATTTTATTGTCTATGTTTTTCTCTACAATGTTGTGTGAATAAAGGATGCATATATTTGCACAGTTGTTTGAACTTGTTCCCTGTTATGTATCCCTTGCAGGTAGCGCGGTCGGCATGTCGGAGCTGTTCAACTGTTCGGCTCACAATACGCGCGAGATCGTCGACTGTCTGCGGGAGGTGGACGCAAACAGACTTGACCTGCTCAATAAAGCAGGGGGGGTGGGGACATTCGGGCCCGTCGTGGACGGGGACTTTGTGCCCAGGCTGCCCATTGAGTCGTTCAACATGGGAGAAGGTGCGGCTTGAAATAATATGCAGTTTAAAATTGAACAATAGTCTGTGGATAAAGTGAAAGTTTATTTTAAAATTTGGTTAAATATTTTGTCATTTGACATAAATTGAGAATGGTAATATTGAATGTGTTAAAATATCAAAGCTGCCTCCATGCGTATTCTATTGGTTGCTTCTTATTTGATTTTTTGGACACCGTACAATGTGTACAAGTAGATTGTAGTCATTCAAACAGTACGGTAAGACTACGGTATATTCATGAATACATAAATTTGCCATTGCTTCATGCCGTTGTACGTTAATTTCAACGCTTATAATAAACAGCTGTTGCTGAAGTTATAAAGATGTAAACCACAAACAAATAAAAATGTGCCGTGATTCCTGCAGGCAGGGACATCAACTTCATGACGGGCAGTACGCTGCACGACGCTGCTGGGTTTATACTCGGCAACCCCATAGCCTTCCCCCTGCTGCTCGACGAGATCAACGTGGCCGGGACCAACGAGAGCCTCTGGGCCGACCTCAGGAGGTCAGGGGCCTACTTCGTTAAACATCCTGGCCAGCCAAATTTTTGTCTTAACAATTTCTTAAGAAAATCTTTGGAAAACCTTCGCTGTCGTTGTTTGAAGCTACGCCCCGTCAGTGAACGGATTAAATTTGTTCAAATCGTGCTTTGGGAAGAAAGTTAAGAAGATTGTAATAAGAAGTGTTCATGAAACAGATCCCTTGGCTCTGCTTTTGTTGTCAACATAGAGTTGACTTGAATCTCGCTGCACTGAACCAAATACTGTATAAGCAATAATGGAAAGAATAAGAAGATGAATGAAATAATATGTTCATATAAATTTAAATGATCAGGCACGTTTTGCTTAAAATCGACTTTCATGGTGTAAGCCTACGCGAGTTTTGAACGCGTAGGCTAGCGCAGCCTAAGATTATAGGCCTACTTCAGTTTTATAAGGCTCGGGTGTAACACTACTCGTATTTTATCAGGGCTGATTATAGTGATATTTATCAAATTAAACTCTGATGACTGCTCTCCTTAACTCATTGCTGTCATCAATCACGGCCTCACCGCTGCGCAGTATTGCGTACTTACTGCACACTACAGGACGTTCCGGTGGATGGAGAACGCAGAGGATCTCATCAGTGAGATCATGCGCATGTACCCTGACCTGGACACCGAGGACGACCTGCAGCGCACCCTCGCCTACACCAAGGCGAGCACGGAGAAGGACTTTGGCGCGCCCGGCAACTGGGAGGCGGTGCGCCACGCCGCGTGAGAAGCACGTCACGCCTTGGCGCGTCGACACGGACTTTAAACTTATTGTATTATGATCAGTACTGATTGGTCTCTTACATTGTGTCCAATTGTGCGCGTGTGATATTGATATGTTGATAAAACTCAACGATGTTGGCATTGTTATCAACAGCAACAACGAGAAGGCGCAGGCCTGTTTGCTAGTCGTAATCGCAATAAAAGAAATTGCAAATTATCCCCTTTGCGTTTTATTTTCCATTGAAAATTACGCACTTTGAATCAGCTTATTGAAGGTATTTTTTCTCTGTCATTTATTTTGCTTGGATTACATTAAATCAGCTGATGGAATCGCGTTAATGATTGTGTACATCATATTAATTTTACACCAGCAGTTTAATTGTGGGCTAACAGACTAGTGCTGTTGATTGACAGGGCCGGTGGGCGTGGCAAGACGTTTATGTATCAGTTCAGTCACCGGCAGAGCTTCCTGATTGGCTACCCTAGCTGGGTCAACGGGTCACACCTCGACGACTGCTACAGCTTCCTCGGGGATGCCTTCATGCAGGTCTCACATTGTATTCGCTACTCTCTAATCGAGTGTAGTCCTACTACATCCCGCGATCCTACGCCTGGCACATAGTATTTTTGCCAGGTGTATAACGCCGATATTCTCCATGCGGTGATTCTTTTATGTGCTCTGATTCTGATCAATGAAGTTTTGTGCTCAAAGACTCCACATTTGGAACTAGATGGGCCATGTGTTACATCAGGCGTGCCACTCGCACGTCCTACATCTGATTGCTCAGACGATGATAGTTACTAGCGTGGATCAGTGTAAGAACAAATTATTTATTATGTATTATGTATAAATTGTACAAAAAAGCTGCTTTTTCTGTTGCAATTTTATCTACGCATCAATTTTACTCTTGATTCCGTTGCAGTTCTATCGACGCTTCTATTTGCGTAAAAACTATGACGCCATCGACCGGGCGGTGAGCCGCACCATCATGGACTACTACTCCAACTTTGCACACACAGGGTAGAGTAACCGACTTACTCACTATGCGCATGTAATACATTTGCTACTAGGCGTATCGTTGTGGCGGTTATTATCTTAACCTTGTCGATAATATCCTGGGTATAGAGTCTTAATACAAGTGTTTGTAGTTGAGGGACACTCAATAGCTTCAACCCCAAATGATGAACTTCGCATGATTTTTAGCATGCCAATATTTTTTCACTCCTAGTTCACGTCAGGTCAGCTAAGCCTTTTCAAAATATTTTCAATTTAACGAGCGTTGTTAATTTTATGTGGCCACCATGCTGATTTATTGGGCTGTGTTGTTTTTGCTGCAGAGACCCCAACGAGGGCCCATTCAGCCCCCGCACCGTCTGGCCCCAGTTCAGCACGGCCCAGGAGTTCCTACTGCAGACCGAACACTTCAGTGTGAGCAGCTTCTACGAGGACAACATCGTCGACCTGTATCGGTTCTGGAAGGAAGACTTCCCCGCCATGGCCGTCCCCTACCCGCCCCCCACCTTCCCCTCGGGCCAGGACGACGAGTACCGGCTGACGGAAGAAGGTGCGATGGGGGAAAGTTTTGAAAGCACGCTTTGTAAAATTTGTGATTTAGAAAAACATGCACAGGATTTGCAAGTAGACTAATATGAAACTGTTAGTACAAATCTGAAACTGTTAGTACAAATATGAAACTGTTAGTACAAATATGAAACTGTTAGTACAAATATGAAACTGTTATTACAAATATGAAACTAGCCTATATGCTACAGTCTTAAATGAAATTTCATGGAGTATTGATGAACGGAAGCATCTGCACAATATCTGCACAACACATCAGAACAGAGTAACAGATGATTTGAGTGCGTCTTGTGTCGAAATTTGTATTATTTGTGCATTGAATTATACATTGATTATGTTACAGGAAATACATGTATTCCAAGACTGTGCAGATTCTCTGTAACATTATGTGGATCTATGTTTTTGTTTTGAATAATGATACTTTGTAGGTTCTTGGAACCACAACGTGATATATGTGTGGATGTACACGCATGGTGTATCACAAGTTGCACTAAGGGCTGTTTTAAGTAATGTTTAGTATCACATGTATTGCACAGATGTCGATGAGATGATCGACGAGTTCAAGATCTCAGTTCGAGCCTCGGTCCGTCATCCAGCAGCCTGGTCTCTGCTCGAACGTAGGATCGACGAGCTGGCCGCGAGGAGAGAGTAGAACCACGCCTGCAGAGATGGCTTCCAATGATCGAGGATTGGAATCAAATCTGCTCAGCTGAACTCAACTCTTTCTTCTCTGGCGGCGAGCATCGAACTAGCCTCTGAACTTGGTGGCAACGAACCAATCAGGCTGTGGGCAGTCGTTGCATGGTTCAAGGATTTAATTTTTTTGGACAATTTGCTTAATAAATTTCGATTCTTCTTCTTCACTGCTTTATCAAATTGCAGACAAAAATAAAATCAAGAAACTATGTAAAAGGATAGGCTATTTAAATAAATTCTAGGGTAAAGGCGCCTAAGGCTATTAGGCAATATAATTGTTGCCTAAAAGTATGTATAGGCAGAAAATTAAATATTTTGATTAATAGCAGCCCATTATTAGTTACTGTTAAAACAGTACAATGCAGCGTACTTGATATCAGGCCCGGTCAGTGGTCACACTGCATGAGGCTGATAAAAAATTGTTATCGCATCGCCTGAACTGAATGCGATGGCCACCTGGCTAGATCTCTCAGCCTCTATAGGACCTATCGTCTGCAGGTCCTGTCCAACAACGACTAGCACTCGTAGCTCTGGTGACCTCGTTAATGGTTAGGAGACCTGACTATAGGTTTGACAGCATTGCTTCAAACATCGTGCTTAATTTAAATATAGGCCCATATTTTTACCAAAAATTCTATTTCTCTCAATTTCTGAAAGCCAATTAGATATTTTAAGCGCCCTCTCTAATTACCAACTTCATAAATAAAATCTGGTCTTCCTTTAAGACACCGTATAGACTTTACCGGGTAAGTCATTCTCACGACATTTTCTCCATGAAAGGTGTATCTCTATTGTAGAGGTCTACTCAAAGAACTGGATTAGACGCCTTTAAAAAGCTTCGAGTCACCGTATAGTGGACTCGCAGAGATGGGAGCAGTCGTGGGGGCTCATGGAGGCATCTCGCCCTCTCTCCACCTGCTGCTGCTCGGCCCCTCGCTGCTGCTGCTGCTGGGGGAGGGGCATGCGCAGATCGGAGGAGCGGGGCCCATCGTAGACACGCCAAATGGAAAAGTGCGTGGCAAGCTGGGCACCTACTCCGGTACGAGACCTTCAGGCTTCTGCCTCCCATTGACCGGAACAGCTATTAATACCTCATTGGTTTTGCTTCATGCACGATAGTGAAGAAAAATGATGAAAAAGTCTTCAAAATAGCGCCATCTTGCTAGTGCATTTTAACTTAAATATTCGACTAGGGGTTACTGAACTGTTCTGTTCCAAACTAAGCTGTTTTGTTCTGAATTGAACTGAACTGTTCTGAACTGAACTGTTCTGTTCTGAACTGAACTCTTCTGTTCTGAACTCAACTTTTCTGTTCTGACTGAACTGTTAAAATAATTTGTGCTTATCACAAAGTCGCAAGTCGCAGAGTCGCAAGGTCGCTAAATCTCAAAATGAATTTAAACGAAAATATGGGTTAGCATGCGTGCAGGCTGTAGGCACCTGTCAGCTAATCTGTTTTGTTTGTTCACACAGCGACACAAACAGATAACAAATTCCACAAGGGGCGCTTAGAAACCTTCTGTTGGGCACACATCTGCAGTGGAGGCCTCGGGATTGTCACTATTGAACAGAATACATTCTTATGCGCGCACAACTATATCCGATCTGTGCAATTGTAAAACTGATGTGTGCAGTATAGGGCCTGCTACAGCTGACTGTACAATGTGCAGTATAGGGCCTGCTACAGCTGACTGTACAATGTGCAGTATAGGGCCTGCTACAGCTGACTGTACAATGTGCAGTATAGGGCCTGCTACAGCTGACTGTACAA
>JAQIWG010004498.1:0-15923 GCA_034695025.1 Chamaedrilus cognettii | reverse complement strand
CCCCTCTCACAGGCTCACATACCCTCCCCTCTCACAGGCTCACATACCCTCCCCTCTCACAGGCTCACATACCCTCCCCTCTCACAGGCTCACATACCCTCCTCTCCCCATGTGTTGAGTGCAATAGCACCTTGACGCGCGGTCACGGATGAATGGATACTATAACCACTGTCGCACGTTCAAGACATTGCAAACAATTGAGACCCGGATTAGCACTGTTTCTGCATGGTGGCTAGTGCCGACTCGCCTTAACAAGTGAGTTTAAGCTCGAGCCTGTCCTTTGTCATAACATCTCACGTCAGCGAATCCTTATTTCCCATGATGCTGGCGTGAAGTCTAAATGTTCACTACTAATATTGCTACTACTACTACTACTCTACTACTACTACTACTACTCGCATTGCTACTACTATTACTCATCAAGAGTAAGAGTACCCTTCTGCGTCACGCAGATGAGCGAGCTTGTGATGAGAGTGGACGAGGCGTGGAACGGCGGTGGACTGCTGGGCATGTGGTCGCGCCTGAGCGAGTACAACGAGGGCGAGGTGCTGTCACGCCTCACTGACTACGCGTCGCGCATGATGCACTGCATGCGCGATCAGCTGAGCACGTCTACGGTGCTCGTCAGTTCTGTGAGGACAACGACCAACGGGAGACAAGTGGTTGTCATTCGTGGACGTCCTATCTCGTCTGACGGCCGACGACAAGGTTGCTTTTTATGAGGCTATCTTACGATATTTTTGATATACTGCTGCTTGAAAAAGTAGTTTGTCAAAAATAGTATTTCAATAGCAGGTGGTTCAGATAGTGGTATTCAATAGCATCATCTTGCTGTCATGATGCTAGTGTCTGAAATGCAAGCTCTTTGGCGCGCCGAAATTGAACTGTTTCGAATTTCATCTCGCTTTTGAAAGCGAGTTCCGATTGTTGTTGCCTTTGTATGTTCGTATAGGCTGCACTGCTATGTAGCTCTAGATCTTGACTTACTTTTCTTTAAAGTTGTGTGTGTATGTATGATTTTTTTGTGTGAATAAAGAGAGACATTAATTGGCTGATCCCTCCTATTTTAATTTCTTATGCTTGAGTGCTCTTTATATGTCTCAGTGATTTGCTAATTTAGATCTGGCTTCATTTTCTTCAGTAACCAGTGAGACTATTGTTTTTATTTATTTGCGCTGCTTGTCGTAGTGCCTACTTACTATTGCATGTTCAATATCTCAACAACAGGGCATTCGTGTGTCACTGCAGACTACAAGACCCCCGCGGACTCGGAACCCAAATCTGCGCTGGACACTGCTGGAGTCAACTCGCTGATGATTGGCTCCGATGACCTCTATGGGAGCGGGGCTAAGCAGAACAGCGGGGCCTCTGATTGGCCGAATGGTTTGTCGGAGAGGACTGGTCTGTCGAGGACGTTTGCGCTGTTCTTGTTCTTTGTTCTGCTGCTCTGGCTCGTGTGGCTCATCACCGATGTGCTCGCTTCAGCTCTGCGCAGCAAGACTCGGGTATGACGTCACAGGGGCAAGCACCTGGCTAGAGAGCTGCACAGCAAAGGAATTATTTTTTAAATAACCACTTTTCTTAACGCTTTGCGTAAGGAAATTTCATAAATTTAGCAAATGGATTTAACTGAAAAATTTTATCCAATTATAGTTGTTTTAAATGCTTTTCACATTGTCGGTGAATTAGCCTTCAAGTAGTTAGTATTGATAAAAATTTGTGGTTATTTTTAGGATGGCAAGAAAAAAAATAGTGTATATTTAAGTATATATATAAGTATTTTATATGGCGCCTTTGTTCAATTTTATGATGGATATTTTAAAAGTTATTCTACATAACCTTGTAAGTTTGTAGGCCTATATCATGCATGCAGTACATGCATCATCAATTACGTTTGCTTGTGGGCATTTGTTACCAAACTTAGCAAGCAATGTTTGATATTGGCGAATTGGGGGCACAAAAAAATAAAAGCCCAGGTGTTCCATAGTAAGTATTTTTTCATGATCACTACTT
The DNA here is from genome assembly GCA_034695025.1 of Chamaedrilus cognettii. Taxonomy (NCBI): domain Eukaryota; kingdom Metazoa; phylum Annelida; class Clitellata; order Enchytraeida; family Enchytraeidae; genus Chamaedrilus; species Chamaedrilus cognettii. Next base: position 13,910 of record JAQIWG010004498.1, on the reverse strand, counting down.
TTGTTGAGAGAGGTAGACTGAAGCAAAAGCAGAGAATAACATACAATGTGTGGTAATGGGTTCAGTGATCGCTATATGTAGAGAGATGTGTTTTATGAAAATCCTTCTTGGCGACAAATAAAATACGTACACATTTATTTGATTATGAATTTTTGATGCCCAGTGTCCTGTGAAGTCTCTTAACTATTTGGCGATTAATATATGTTGTGCCTGATATTTGAGAAAAGAACGAGTTTTTGTGTGATGTGTGAGTAAGTCAATTATTTAATAAGTAGCTTGTCGACTAGTGGCACACAAATAAATAAGCCTGACATTTTGCTTAAAATATTTTGTATCTCTTATGATTATCAACCGTTCAGTGAATTTCAGTTTCATCTATTTATCAACACCGCCTTTCTATGTATCAACACCGGCTGTCTATGTATCAACACCGCCTGTCTATGTATCAACACCGCCTGTCTATGTATCAACACCGCCTGTCTATGTATCAATACCGCCTGTCTATGTATCAACACCGCCTGTCTATGTATCAACACCGCCTGTGTATGTATCAACACTGCCTAAACTGTCCATCAACATTCAGTTTTCACTTACAGTGTTCTGTAGTGAAGTATATTGTGTCCGGTGGCTTGTTGGTGTGTAGAAGTCCCCTCTGTGTTTGATCGAGCCGGAGGGCGTGAACAGTGTGGAACCAAGCGACAAAGCACTTCTTCTCTCACCCACCCCACCTCCCACCCCATCTTTCACCTCGCTTCTCCCACCTGCCACTGGGCCACAGCAGCTGACAGCCTTTGCCCCACCACTTTCCATCAAGCTGCAGCAGATCTAACGTCCACTCACGGCAGAGATTGCATTTATGCATTGTTAGTTTTGGTGTAGTGACGCGTATTATTTGTGATACCATTACCGTCGTACTAAATGTTCTTGAGCTTGTTGTCAAAGTATAAGTCATTTGTTGAAAATAAATTGTTTTTAAACTTTTTTTTTCTATATTGCTTCAATAACATCTGTCAATTTTTTGCAATACATGTACATTTGGTATTGCTGTTTAAAGTTAATTTGCTCGTTGATATATCTGTATCGCAGTGCTTGTTTAACACAGTACGCATGCTATGGGCATTTTTGCATCAGCCGGTGGAGTGTCAATTTTGATTTCAATCAAAATGCAAATGATCAATGAGAAAGTTCTGTTGAATTAGATCTGTGCGAGGTGAAAGTTTTTAAAAGATCGATTGCATCAAAAAACTAATAGATTTGAGTTGACAACTTCACAGGCCACGTGACTCAGGTCGTATATGTTCATGCTGAGTAGAAATAAATTGAGTCAATGTGTTTCATTTGGTTGCCGCCGCATAGATTAGTGTACATTATGTCATATGTTGTATGCAAGGGATGCCAAAAGAAATATGATCTATTGCGTGAGAATTGAATCTAGAAAATATTTAAGCTGCAATGAGAAATATAATATCTACAACTGGAGAATATTAGATTTGTGGTCGCATTCAATATTGAGATTTAATTAGTAAGTCGAATTTGGCTAATTCAATTTTGAGTCGGATTCAGTTCAGTTCGGATTTTCACGCACGTGCAACGTGATTATATGGTTATATGATTAATTTTATTCTCATTTTCTTTCTTGAATCGTAACTTGAATTCATTGACTAGATGAACTATATACTAACGTATGTATTCCAGAGTGTGAAACATTTCATTAGGCGACTAGCTTATTTGTATGATCTCTTAATACCTCATTGGTTTTGCTGCATTATAGTGAAGAAAATTGATGAAAAGGTTTTAAAATAGCAGACTCGTCGAGGCTCGCTGCGTGTCGAGGCTGGAGTTTTGGGGAGTCTCATTTTGGAGATGCTTTGTTAAGCAAAGTCACAAAGTTGCAAACTTTATCTTAACAAAAATATCCGACTAGGGTTAATCGCCTATATCGATGACCACTGTAATAGTATGTTCCGAACATCACACTTGCAATACATTCGGTCCCGTTCCAAAATGCTTTGTTGGTTTCTTAACGCTTTTGCGAACCCCGATGTTTAAATATATGCCTGTATTTGTATTCGATGTTAACTCGCTGTAAGTAGTGATGGTGTGAAGCTAACAGTTGCTACGTGTGCGTGTTGACCTTGTTGTATATTTAACCGTTTAACTGATATTTTTTTTGCGGATGCTTGCATTGAGAAGCTTTGTTATACTCCTTCATTTTATTCATTTGGTGGGTTATGCATTATCATTATGTGCATTTTCTGTTTGATCGCTAACGACAAATTTTTGGCTAATTCAATGATTTTAAATATCTCAAATTATTTACTATATGAACGATAGCAACATTTATGAACATTCAAAATATCATATAATTTTTGGATTTGTGTACAGAAAATTGTGTCAGTTAAAATTTATTCATAAAAAAATTCAATTTCGGAATAAATGTTAGATTTTTTTGTTGAGCTCGTAAATGTTTGGTTAAAAACCCACAATTGACTTTGAAATAAAATAGTGAAACATCGCGCTTATTGTTAATGCATTCACGTGGATCGTACATTAATAACTGCTAGTTTTGGAATAGAATGATGGTCAGCACAAATATTTATTTACTCGTTACAATTATAAGATGATATGACTCTTGACTGATCGTAGGCCTTTGACTGATCATAGGCCTTTGACTGATCATAGGCCTTTGACTGATCATAGGCCTTTGACTGATCATAGGTCTTTGACTGATCATAGGCCTATCTGATTATCTAAACATCATTAAATTTGGTTAAAATGATGCCAATTCTTCTTGAATCCGATCAAGTAATTTAAATATTATTGCTTAGTTCAAAATAAAATAATTCTGACATTGGTAATTAAAATTTCTACACTATAACTTAGTGCCATATGATGTTAAATGGTAAACGTGATTGTAGGCCTACAGCTGCAGAAGTTAAATAGTTGCCACAACTTTGAGGATTGTTTTCTAAGCTAAATTTAATGAAAACAACATTAAAAATTACACAGTATGGTCGATGTAATGACTAATGTTATCCTATAATACTAGTCAAGGCTGAACTAATGCACAGTATCAAAATGGACATGACATTGGGTCATTTCAAGTCCACGGTGTTGCGATTGAGTTGGAGTTGCGTTAACGATCGACAAGTCAGATTCACATTTATATTCACATTCGGAATAACATTATAATGTCAAAACAGACAGAAAACAGCAAAAATATTGAATATCAATGTGAATCCAACTTGTCAAACGTTAACTCAACTCCAACTCAATCGTAACACCGTGGACTTGAAATGCCCCATTGTTATTCTGAAATTAAAATGAAGGATCAGTTTCAACAAAGTGAAAATAAAAAATATTACAAATGAATTAAAGCAAGCTAGATCATCTCTACAAAGGTTTTGTCAGTTATATTGTTACTAGTGTGAACAGCAAAGACTTACGTTCAAGTTCAAGTTCAGTTCGGGACCAATCATTTCAGATACAGTTCAGTTAAAGTTCAGCAAATCATATCTGGTCATGTTCAAGTGTGCGAATGATCCATCATTTCAGTTCAAGTGCATGAATATATTACTGAGCCTTGTCGCTTTGATTTCTGGTACATGATAAACGATAGTGCTAATAAAGATTTCAAGCATGGGACAATATGCTGAAGAGTATAAATGTAGTCTGGATGTACTATTCACTGACAACAGCAGCAAGTTAACAACAGTTGCGGTCAGTTATGTATTTTCATGCCGTTCAGCATCTCTAACCGTTCACGACTAACAACTACTACACGTGCCATCATACTCAATGTTAAAATGAAATCACAAGTAGTTGAATACGGAATAATTATGAATTTCTGATGCGTCAAAATGCTATATTTTCATGACTCTGAAGCTACATTTATGGAACTCCAATTTGTCAAAAGTCAATATATTGCACGCTATGCATAAAACGACAACATTTATTTATTGCACTCAAACTGTAAGCTATGTAACCTATTTATTTTCAAAACAATTAACAGTTAGCCTAGCAAATTATTCATTTTATTCAGATCAATAGATCATAATTGTGATAAATACCGAATACAATAATTGTGTTTAGTGACAACATAATTTTTAAAACGTGAAGCAGACTTATACAGTATACGCACACACAGATGAACAACACAAATCAAAAATAATGCGAAAATATTCTAAATTCTTGCCCGTAAATTAAAGATCGTTGTGAAATTATTACAGCTGTTCCATTATGAACAAACGTAGGGAGGTTTTGATACGTAGCCAAGGTTACTGGTTTTATTATTATACTAGGTTTAATTTTTATTTAGCAAAGCTCATGCACTCAAGAAAAAATCTCAAGTTATAGTACTCAATCAAATCAAAATGCCTCTTGACAGAAGATAATTTTTAGGTGACTTGTATCTTGATAAAAAATTCTGAACAGATTGGTAACGTTTCTGCCCACATCATGTAGAATATTCTAGACTTAACTTGGAACAACCTAATTTCACATTGTGCACTAACTGATTTGAACGTCATGAACTTTTCAACAAATTCAATATTGCAGAACTGGTTCAAGAAGCTAAAACAATTCATAACCAATTCATAAGTTTTTTGAAACTACTCGGATCTATAAATGGGTCGGAGTACAATGTAGTATTACTCAAAACATGGACGATGGTGGAGTAGGCCAACTCTATATGCCTACTCCTTGTTTGAAAGGCACGGGAGTGCACTACTCCTGTTTTTTAAGCAGCAGTCGTAACGCTACACTTATTTTGTATGGGCTAAACTGAACTCAGGCCATTCCAATTTAGATGTATCAACAGCGTAATAAACATCCAAAATGCAATATATTCTACTCGAACGATACAATTAGGACCGATTTAAAAATTAACTCAAATCACATAACGCTAGGTAAACATACAGAAACTAGTTGTGCCACAGCGCGTCAGTTCATTGACTAATCAGGTCAGTCGTTTGATTTCTGGAATGCATTGGTGCATGGCCTGATAGTGCTGTGATGTCTGGGGTACTTGGAGCATTCTGAGCCACGAGGACGCCCATGGATCGCGATGGTTAAAATTATCATCGGGCGCGAATGATTCGAATCACTGAGCGAAGAACGGACAACGCTCCGATGTTATCATCGATCGACGAACGCAGCGAATCGATACACAAAGCAATCTGAGCTTCAATAGATTTCGCAATCGTCGAATTCATCACAAATTAAACAAAGTTAATTTGTGAGCACTGTGCTGGTGAGATTATGAAGAGCTGGTGTTGACACCAGCTCTTCATAATATCGAGGAGAATGCAACTAACGCCCTAGAGATGACTCGGCTCATGACACGTCATTTCATATATCATGAATAGTCTAGTAAAAAATCACAAAAACGTAACGATGGGAAGATTCCCTGCGTGGCTCGGAATGCTCGTGCAAACGCGACACTATGCGAAGAGCGCCGAGCGATCCTTCTGGACGCCGGTCAAGCTCATGTTGCGCATGGACGCGTTCATCGCGCCCATCCCGCCGCTCTTGAGCTTCGACCTCGACTCCATGCACTGCTTGTCGAGCAGGAGGGACGCCGTCTTGAGGTCGATGTCCTGGTTGATGCGGTGCAGCTTGCGCTCCAGGCCGTCCAGTGCGTGCCTGCAACATCAGCGCGCCCAGTCTCATACAGCAAGTTGGTTACATCCAAAAATAAAAGATTAGAAACAGCTACTGTAATTTGCAGGGTTATGCTTGACAAGCGTACCGTGCAAAAATGATGGTTAGCTGCAAATAATTAATAATGAATAGTAATGAAGAGTCATGCCACGCGCTGGAGAGCATGCATAGTAATGAACAGTATTGAATAGTAATGAATAGTAATGAAAAGTAATGAACAGTCATGCGGTGCCCTGGAGTGCATTAATAGTAATGAATAGTAATGAATAGTAATAAATAGTAAAGAATAGTAATGAATAGTAATGAATAGTAATAAAAAGTAATGATTAGTAATGAACAGTAATGAATTGTAGTGAGTAGTCATGCCGTGCACTGGAGTGCATGCATAGCAATGAATAGTAAAGAATAGTATTATAGTGACTCGAAATGACAAAATCTCTAGAAAATAGGGTTTTTGTCTTGCTAAGGCATTTGAACTAAAATATCCAACTAGGGGTTTTATATACATATATGTATATAAAATAGCACAAACATTAATCAAGACGCTAAAATAAAGTCGACGTGGCAGTGGCTCGCGTACTGGCACTGTTTGAGCTTGACGTCGAGCGCCTTCTCGGTGGCCTCGATCTGCTTCACCTCGTCCGTGAGCCCGTACTGCGCGCTGTCGCGACACAGCTCCACGCCCGGGCGGTACGTCCGGTTCTCGAGGCGCGTCTGCGCCAGCTTCATCGGCTTGATCTTGGCGCGGATCGCCTCCTGCATGCGCCGGATGTCCTCCAGCATCTCCGCGATCTCCTCCTCCGTCTGCGAGGACACGGACACGGAATTTATTCATTTCCAGGCGGAAAAGTTATCAATTCCATTATCAAGATTCTAATTTTTTACATCTATTTCAATCTTATGTAAAATTCTAGTCATTGTAAAGACAACACAAGTGCTATTGTTAGCGCACAAAGCTTAAATTTTAAAAACAGTTGAATAGAGACAAAATTCATGCCCGTCTATGCCAGCGGTTTGATATTAAAATTGTTTAATTAAATTGATTAATTGATTATTCAAATTGATTAAGTTGAAATTAATTAAAGCGGTGATACCGATCGCTACCGGGCGCGAAAGTTAAAGTTGCCCTCTCAAAATAAATGAAAGCAGTAAGAACCGGTCGCTACCGTATAATAAATCAAAAGTCTCCAAAGTCATTTTAAAACTAATGAAAGCGGTGACTACCGGTCACTACCGGGCGCAAAATTTAAAGTTTCCAAAACCCTTTCGAAATAAATGAAGGCGGTAACAACCGGTCGCGACCGGACGTTACTCACACTTTGAAGAATTCATATAACTGAAAGTCCGAAACACTGTAAAACATCAATATTCACGTGCATGTCATTTTGTCGAATTTCACGAAAATAATGCTGCGGAAGATATATATAGTGGACAGTCCTCAAAAGTGAGAAAATCAAGTGCAGTCAAATTTTTAAGTGACAAAACTGCCAAAACGGCATGCAGCTCAAATTTTGCGTTTTGCAGCATACAGGCCATTCGATCGCCCGACCTGCTTCTTCTGCCAGTTGAGCTCGTCAAGCGCGCGCTCAAATTCGTGGATGCGTTTCCTCAGCATGAACTCAACGGCAGTCTGCTGCGCCTGGAGGTCGTTGGCCGTCTGCTGCAGCGTGTGCTGGTTCGCCTCGCGCAGGCGCCGCGCGTTGCCCATCTCGGCGTCGGCGCGCGCCTTGTTCATGCGACTGAAGTCCTCCCACTGCTGCGGGGTCGTGCTCCTGTGCAGAAAAACAGCAAAATTTGCTCTACAATATGCTAGAGCAGGGATTCTCTAACTTTTTTATTAAGGAAACAGTTAGTTTTTGTAAAGAAGGTTAGCAAACTTTTCTAACTACGACTGAAGTCCTCCCACTGCTGCGGGGTTGTGCTCCTGAGCAGAAAAACCGCAAAAATTTGCTCTATGCTATGCTAGAGCAGGGGTTCTACCTTTTCTATTATAAGAAATAGTCAATTTTTGTGAAAAAAGTTGGAGAAGTTGCGACTGAAGTCATCCCACTGCTACGGGGTTGTGCTGCTGCGTACAGCAAGCGTGTTCTAAGAAGTGTCATAACTACCTGGAGGGCATGCGGGGGCAGTAACTTGCCCCCCTAGATGAAAAGTGAACCCCCTATCTGGAAAAACGATCAGTAATTTTGCGATGTAGGGGTCAAATAGATATTAAGAGAGAAGTTTGCAAGTCAAGCCTGCAGCATCACACTGCTCTACTATATTCAATACGCTCCATCTTATCAATGGATCATTGTCGCTGAATCCAATGAGCTGCTAAATACCAAGCCCTAACAATGCGTGTTGGGTCCGGTTTGTAGCTCAAATTGGGCAAGACTTCAAGTCCAATATCTTGTAGGCCCATCACCTTTATCACATAATCCTCATCACTGCTAACCCCTTGGGGATGCGCGTGGGGTCAGGCTTGTAGCTGATGTTGGGCGAGTCCTCGGTCAGGTTGTACTGCTCTATGTCAATGTCAAGGGCGATGTTCTTGTCCTGAAGGTCGGCGAGGATCTGCTGGCGACACTCCTGTAGCACGCACAGCTGCTCAAACGACTGGTCGACGCGCGTCTGCAGCTGCTTCCGCACCGCCTCGATCAACTTGCTCTCCTGCAGCACACGCACAGGCACGCTGAGAAAGGCTACATCGCTCTGTGCGTCAGGGATTATTAGAAAAAAGATACTCATTACATAAATTATTCAATGTTATGATGGTCCTTTTACACAACTAAACTAACTAACCTTCTTTTTATCGTGTAATCTTTAATGTTCATGTTTTCACACAGGTCTACACGTTTTTGCAAACCTTTATCAGGACTGCTGGAGCTGGGTTTTTATGGCCGGATGCTCTTCCTGACGCCAACCAAATAAATTATTATCTGGGACGGGGTTAGCAGAGCTCTAGCGACACGTGTGTGTCTAACAGCCTTGCTGAAGGGCCTGTAACGCATGGTTTCATAGTTGCCAGCGCGATGACATGAACGCCGGACTCAAAGTCCGAGGACCAGATTTTACACAACTGATAAATAGAATACCTGTTAATGAAATAATTTGTTTGCTAACTTAGAATATAAATGCAACTTACAAACATTCTAGTAGTATGTACAGCCTATATAAAATTAACAGAATTAGCACTGCTGAATAATGCTTTTGTCAAATGAGCGACATTTGTTTTCAAAAGCATTTGTGTAGGCATTTTCGATTACATTTTTTGACTGTTAATGATTATTTCTGAATCTGTTGTTCAGTCCATGAATTCCGTCATCTATAATAGTTTATTGTACACAATGTTTCAGTTGTAAATTCATAACATTTGTTATTATTCTAGCCCGAAATTTATTCTGACTTAATTAATTGTCGTGTTAGGGTTAGGCTAAGGCGTCTGCCTTTTCGTAGATTTTTCTACTTAGGCTTGACCTTGTTACTTCGTCTTGTGTATTTCACTCTTGGAATGACATTTGTGATGAAGTGATAAATGCTAAATAACAATATGACACTTAATAACAATAGCAGCATCGACACACAAAATGAATTTAGGAGGGAACTGCCAGTCGGAGTGATGACGCCTTGGATGAGGATAAAATTGAGACGGACCTTGCGCAGCTCGTCCTCGGCCTCGTCCTCCACCACGTCGATGTTCCGCCTTCCCTCCCTCATCGTCAGGTTCTCCACGTTCACCTCCGTCGGGAGGTTGAGTCCCTCCAGCGCAGTCTCCAGCTCCTCCTTGGACCCGGACAGGTCCCCGATCTCGCGCTCCAGTTCCGCGAGCGTGCGCTCGAGGGTCTCCTTCCAGCGGCGGATCTGTTCCACGCGGTCGGCAAGGCGTGTGTTGTTGTCCAGCTGGTCCCACTGCGCGACAAACCAATCAACGACTGAACTCTTGGGAAGATTTGTCGTTTAAGGACCGCATGTAGCAACAAAGACTATTACAGTTTGATTCTCTGCAAGAGAGCCACCACAGAATCACTCAATTTTGGCTAGGTGAGCGTTTTTAGATATTACTTTTCGATGTTTTTCGCGTGCACCTTTATTTGATACATTATTTATGTCAATATTACACATTCTTCTTCAATGTGTGCATGCATATAGGCCATGTGCGACATATTTGTAGTGCACAAAATACATGTCAGGCAAACGAAGACGGAAAAAGCATTGTTGCTTAAATCGTAGGTTCAAATTTCTCAAATATTAATCAAAGCTTAATTATTTCATTGTAAATTCTAAAATATGAAGAGTCATCCAAGAAGACCAAACGCTTTTAAAATAAATACCGCTTTAAAATGTAATTAACTAAAATATCATTAACTAAATTATTAAACCAAGCAAAATCAATGAGCTCTCTCAGTTGGCTCATGTTTCTTCTTTCAAATTAGTGATTTAACCAAAATATATTATCCACGTGGCAAAAATGTCGAAAGGATTGCCTTGGTCTTGTTGTTGGTCTCATTGCGCAGGAAGCGCGCGGCCTGGCGTGTGTCATGCGACGTGCCGCGCTGGCGCTCCGCATCCATGGCTAGCGCATGATTCGCTGAGAACCAATCAGTCGTTGAGTAGCGATTGGCGGATGTTAGCTCCGTCGCCATCACTGCGGCTGCAAACGGAATAAGTCATAGATGAGATATTCAGCGAATCAGTTCAATCAAGAGATAAAAGGCCGTTATCGAATTCGTTGAATGTTTAATCCCGAATTAATGGGAATCTCATTTAAAGTTATAATTAGCTATATTATTATATATGATTATCATTATATATGATTATCATTATATATGATTATCATTATATATGATTATAATCGATTAATTACTGATTTCGAAATCAGCTGCTCATTGCAAGAACTTTGCATATAAGTATAACCTTCTGTATATTTCTCTTTAGATGCACATTGCTATCATTATATACAATTCTACTAGTATATTCAGTTAACATAATTTACTAATTAAACATCTTATTTTGCATTGCGTAAACTGGGCAGGCGTATAGGCCTACATGTACGAGAATATTTTGAATACTGCCGTTATTTGGCATATTTAACACCAATAAACTAAGTTGGCCTGTAAGGTCTGTATCAATAATTATCAGCGCCAGTAATAACGCAATAACGTCATGTGTGTCAATATCACGTCGTTTTTAAAAGTCTGTTGTTTCATTGAGAACAATAATCATTGCAGCCTGTTAAAAGCATTATTGTTAATGTTATTGTTAACTCAGTATGCCTATCCCAGTATCCCAGCTTAGTATCTTATGCCATAATAAATCACCGAGGCCTCTATAATGCTACTATATATAGCCTAGCTCTATCTTATTCCAATAAGAATTTACTACACACAAACCAATACTTATTAACTAACGTAATACTCAACAAATGAATGTGTAATTAATCACCTTGTCTGGATCAATTTACGAAATGACTAAACGAAATCGCAAATTTTCAATCTAACGTTAACATTGCTAGCAGGTGCCCTCCGCGCTGTTGCTAGCCACACGTTGCTAAGGCCAACAAACCGGTCAATATTCTCGTTTAATCTCTCGCCCGATTGGCCAGCCTGTCTGACTTAGGATTCATCAACCAATCACGTAACGCGTCTATCCTAGTTCGGCTCCGTTATCTTCTTTTTTTAAATAGGCCTAGCTGGTCGTTATGGCGACACTATCGCCACCTATAGTGCACCAAAAAGTGTCGATGATCGTGCGCCATCAGGTAGCCTATCAAAAACACAATAATTATTGAGAAAACCATCGCCTACCCTTAGGCCACAGACAGTGCTGTAGTTCCCATACGACGCCGTGGGACGGCGTGCCGCCGGGCCTCTCAAGTTTCTAACAGAGTTCCGCCAAGGGTCCCTCCAGTTTGGAATCCGCAGACGTGGAGCCATGGTTAAAGGGCCGCTGCGTGTGAAATGAGGGCCGCTCTGACTCAAAAAAGCAAAAAAAAAGCGTCCCGCCGTGGCAGAAAAGACAGCTCCAGCACTGGCCACAAATGCTTGTGTTACGTTCATTTCATGCGGAACTTTTTACAGGATTAGTAGGCTACAGCATGCGGAATGCTCGATAGCTACATAATTATACGAGCCATGCATGACTGAGAACAATAGTTATTTTCTTGCCTGACGACATATTTATGCTAAAACGCTTAATTAGTCATTTCTCACTTAAGGCTAACGTTTATAATTACGCTCAGGCCCGTGCTATAATTCATTTTTATAATTCCATATTTTCGCATCTCGTCGCATCGCATCTCGTCGTTTCGCATCTCGTCACGTCTTTGCAAAGACGTTGATGGCAGTGCCAGTTAGCCGCCGCCTGGCAACGCGGTTGCCAGATCATGGTCTGGCAAAGCGGTTGCCAGGTGGTTGCCTGGTAACGCGGTTGCCACGTCGTTGCCTGATAACGCCCGTTGCAAGGTAATGTAGCTCATACAACGTCATGACGTTATTACAATCACACAGTGACACGCATTAATTGGTCTGGCCTACTAATAATGCAACGCAGTTATTTTCTGTTAAAATCTTTATCGTGAACAAAACTACTTACGAATCAGTGGCGGTTCTAGGGGGGGGGGGGGCAGGCGGGGTTTAGGGGGGGCTTAGGGAGTTTCAAGTCCCCGAAAGTTTGATTTAAGCCAAGTCCATGTAACCTTAAATGCACGGTAATAAGTGAGGGTATTTGACGGATCAAGCCCCACTGTTTTGGTTTTCAACCCTCCCCATTTATATTCTAGGCAAGTCCTATCAAGCCTCTCTTCTTTTGGTGCGGTAATTAAAGTTTGTAAAAACCTTGGCTTTTTTGTTTAAATATGAATAAGTATTAAGAATGCCCCCCTAGGTCGTACGTTACATCAAACTTACATGAAAAGCGTCCGTCAACACCACTTCCCCCGTCTTGTGTACGTCTGATTGCCTAGCCTACAGCTTCTTTCAAGAAACTAAACTTTTTTGAGGTGATAGATCAGCGGGATTAATCTCCGCCGGAGTCCCCCGGGCGTTGGATGGCTCAAACCGCTACTGTTAAGAATACTACAACCGATACGAAACATTTTAAACCGTTCTAAACCAAAATGTTTCGTTCATTTCTTGAACGCACATTGTAGGCCTAGTACTCGTGCATTCGGTAGGTAGGCATTGTACATGTACATTGTACATGTACATGGTACATGTACATTGTACATGTACATTGTACATGTACATTGTACATGTACATTGTACATGTACATTGTGCATGTACATTGTACATGTACAATGTACGTGTAGGCCCCTTGGCCCACTCAATATTGAAATTCGGAAACCCTTCTAGAGTCGCGCGACGTTGTTGTTGTTGATGTCAGAACATGGTGATGAGAGCCATCGTTACCAGCCCTAAAACAATGAGCCATAAAGAACAAATGCGCTTAAGCTTGGAGCATCACAAAAACACATTTAGGACAATTAGGTTATATTACAAATTAGGTTATAATTATGTAGTTAGACATCGTATAACTTACCGATCACATTAATAAAACACAAATAAAACGCGTCATTTGTCATGTTATCGTGACATCTTTTCTCATTCACATCACAATCGTTTGGTAACCTAAAGTCAAATAAACTGCGCTTTAATTGCCGAGGCCTGGTTTTGAGATTATTGATTTTAGGCCTCAAAGTAGCCTGCAACCATAAATTTATTACCTTTATCCATATCATTTTTAATCATTATGAATAGTTAAGTTATGATTGCTTTTTAACATAGTTTGCATTGCATTAATGAGGCTAGAGCGCACAGTGCACACCGTTTAAGTTTGATACTCTAAATGACAGCAGTCGACGAATTTGGTTGGTTCTACATGCATTATATAGTTTCACCGAGTACGCGTTGGTTGAAAGTTGAAATATTAAATAATTCTGGTCACACCTAGAAGAAATGCAGCTAGAAACTTTTGATGACTTCCGAGGTGCAGGAAGGATGGGAGATAGGAGCCCTGCGTGGGACACTGTGACGGCAGCAGAAGCACGATGATACACGTCACCACAATCGCTATCAGCAGCTTCTTCATTATCTGAATACAGAAGCAATAGGCTAACCCAACACACAAAATGCCCCTTGAAATTGGCCAACACCAGCCAACATGCAGGCCTACACCAGCCAACATGTAGGCCTACACCAGCCAACATGCAGGCCTACACCAGCCAACATGTAGGCCTACACCAGCCAACATGCAGGCCTACACCAGCCAA
>JAQIWG010004497.1:0-15927 GCA_034695025.1 Chamaedrilus cognettii | reverse complement strand
GCTGCTGCTTCCTCCTTGATTCTGGAAGCTGCGATTGTAATCGCTTTTTCTTAAGCCGGCTCTTCATCATATTCAAATGGATGGCTCACCCCACCCCAAAGCGCCTTAAGTAGCTCCCACAACAGCCACTCCACGAAGAAAAAATCATCCTACAGAATTGATTGGAACGCGAAAGAGAGCGCCTACGAAAAATAATTTGAGTCTACATATTAATACACAGAAATGCGCTAGGTTATTCATTATTCATATGATCTAGGATATTCAGCGAAGGGACTGCGAAAGTCTGCATGTTAGATTCATTCTACAGCATCAGCATTCATTGTTCATTGTTCTGCAAAAACTTTCTTATGCCCATGAACCCTTTGTAATGAAGTTGTATTCTGTATAGTTGACAGTAGTGCCACAGAGCAAGGCTGCTAGAGGGGAAAGTTATAAAAGTGCCTGCATAGGCTGCCAATGATGGAACTCTATGAGAAATGGAGAGGGGACTTCATGAGAAACCAAGCTGCAAGATTCTAAATTATAAAAATATGACTCAACCCTCTTGAGTTGTGTTTCATAAAAGAAAGTTCATTAAAATAAAATAGAGATAATCAAGAAACAGACTCCGTGATCGTCAAAAAACATCTTCAATCCGACACATCTCATCTTCATCTTTCTCCTCCTCTTCTTCAAACGGGTCAGGGCAACCTACTTCTCCTGCAGCCGGGTGAGGCCATTCAGCGAGTTCCCAAGTTCCCAGCATCCTAGCTCAGTGGAGACTGCGACTGTTCATATCAATCCAACCTACCATTCATCCCATTAACTCAACACCTTTATCATGATAATTTGTTTAGGCAAATTTCAACATTCAAGAAAAATATTCCTCTACACTACGTCCTCCCCCGGTCAAATTAATTTTATGCTGTCAAATTAATTTTTTGCGGAGATTTTCAACATGGTTGGATTAAATTAGCACCCCTTCCCATTTCCGAATTGGTATCAATGCTATTCATTCGTTGCTTTAGTGCCTATTCACAGTCACAACTCATTCCACTGGGGCCACTCATAGCAAATGGCCACACATCACTCCCTATCAGGGTATCAATGTGTCATTCTTCCAATTACAACTGTAGTCTTCTGAATTTATAATGCCTTAGTTAACTTATCACACTACATACTTAGGCTATCTTATTATTTATTTTAGTCAGCGGTCAAAGTGGAGAATAGGAAGTACGAGTCACATAAAAAAAAATTGAGCGTGCAAATTTGTCAGAGATGTATCAGTGGCGAATAAAGTCTCGTGCGGATATGCTCTAATGTCAAATATAAAGCCTATTATACATATTACGATAATAATTTACAATAATAGCACCTAATAAGAGGCCACAATACGATAGCGTACGCCTACAAAGTGATTAAGACGTGAGGATGCGACGAATAGCGTGAAGTGAAGGGTGGGTGTCCATGGCTGCAAATGGCGTAGGCCATCCCTGCACAAGCGAGAAATGCAACCAGAAACTGCGCGCGCGTGTGTATTTCCCGTTAATAATGATGTAAAATTTGACTCGATGTAATCTGAAGGCAAAGCTGTCAACACCTTCATATAAATCTAAAACATTTACATAATTATCTTGAAAAAGGCAATTGCGCATGCGTGTATAATTACATTCACATACTACATGTAATCCATAAAACTACATCTCTGCATGCATTTATAACATTTACAGGCCTACATTATTTCGATTCAAATTGATAAAGCACCGCCAATGATTCTGACGCCTACGATATTTACCTCAAATTCTAAATCATGTCAAGAAGAGATGAAAACAAAACTAACGTTAAATTCGTTTCTAAATCACGCGTACTTTCAAATTATTAAGTTTTCGATCTGATGAGTGGCTAGGCCTACCGGCTCAGTGTCAAGGTAGAGTAATAAACCAATACAGGTAGATCATAGGCCTTCTGAGCGTGACTGATTTATTATTGCAAAATTACTACAAAATACAAAACGATCAACTTACGAATCTGGCAACAGACCATTAGAAGGATTCAAGCCGCATTGCATTCGCTAAAAACATACGTTAAACGATGCCTAACAAAGGAAAAAATCGCGCAAAAAGCAACTTGATAATAATATTTACAATCCATCTACAGAGAGAAAAATCGCTCCTTTCTGCCTTGTTTGTGTGGCCTGGCCAATGGACCTGGCCCACTACTCACTCCGTCTTTTTTCTCTTCTTATAAAATAGCAACACAGCTAAGCATAGCAGCTACAGACGATGGAAATCATGGTATTATTTGCATTAAAACGGGTGCAGTAAGCTAAATAATATAATTACTGCAATCGTGCAAGCTATAATTAACCATAACATATATTATTTGCAACCGAAAGCATTCAATTTTGATGGAACTTTGTTGCTCCCCCAAGGCAGAAACGATAAATAGCGAGCCGGCAGCAGAAAAGGCCTAGATCTATCTTAGTAAGTCTATAATTAGTTTATTGCTCAATGCCATCTTGATGACCCCCGCGCTAATCTTAGCAAAATGCAATAGGTCTACGTTACAAGCTAGCCTAGAGTGGGCTACGGGAAATTGAAAGTGGCTCGATTGGCTTGGTTTTTTGCTGGCTCCTGTGCCACCACCCATAGCGACCCTCAGGACCTAGCTGAAATCTAGCGTGTTGTCGACGCCGACGACGCTAGTTTTGGTGTTGCCTATTATATAATACTGACTGCCCATTTCAAATTGGGCGTACAATTTGCATCTAAACATCATATTTGGCGCACATTGTTAAGTTTGGCCCGCTGATCGATCTTGACCCTGCAAATATATATATATATATATCCCGCTCCCTCGTCGACCAGGTCGTCAGGATGAACCGCCCCCATAATCTATGGGCGTACACTATCTCGCTGCCAAGGGCAGGGCGCCCACCAAGGTAAATCCGGCTCTGTGAAGAGACGCTGAATTCCATGGCCAGCCGGATTCCACCGGGATGGAGAAGGAGCACCTGCCGCCCTCGCACAACGTGGGTCTGCCAGCAAAATAATGCAGTCGGGGATCCCAGTGTAAGTCGTCAGTATAAGTGTAAGTCCCAGTGTAAGTCGTCGTCGAGGGGAATAGTGTCACAAACTTTGTCTAGTGAATAGAGCGCCAAAATGTGTGCCCCCCCTGCTAAATTCTTGCCTCCCCCCCCTCCTGAGGATGGTCACGCTACGGCCCTGCATACCGGATAACTTATACTGATAAGCCAACACTGCTTGGTTCAATTTTATAAATAGTCTGAAAAATTCAATTAAAGCCGAGCATTTTATTAGAGGATAGCCAGCATTTTGTTATTGGTGGGCCTAGCTGAATGGCGAATGGGAGGGAGATTTAGAGATTATGACTCGATTTCATAGTCGTTCCTCAACTTCTACCTCGACTCCTACCTTGACCTAGAAAGACAATTTAAGAGCAGCGCATAACTGCCGTTCGAAAAAACTCTAAATTTATTTTAAAATTTTAAAGGCACTAATTTATTTCCACAAGAAATCACTATAATTTAAAATCAGTCAAAACAGAAAATCATTTTTCTTTAAATTTATGACGTCACGTAAATTTAACGACGTGATATATTAATTCAAATGGAGTAGGCAAAAAGCTTTATTGAATGGCAGTTATGGGCTGCTGTTAAATTGTCTTTCTAGGGCAAGGTAGGAGTCGAAGTAGGAGTTGAGGAACGACTATGAAATCGACTGTAAAACCCACTTTGGGAGCGATATTTTTGGAATCACCCCCAACCCCAATAATTATTTTAAAATTTAAAATATATTTTACGCAAGAGAACTGGGATTAGTCCCTCCGAGAGGGTGTATAGCACCCCGGAAACGGGGCTGGGACGCTGAAGGGACTGAGAGATTGACCTATTGAAAATGGAAATAATTAAGGCTACAAAAAGTTCTGTCAGCACCCCGACTCCCTCCCCCCCCCCCCCCTTACGAGGGGGGGGGGGGAAGTGCACTCAATTCGAATCCCTCCCCCGCTCGCATGTCGTCGGGTGCTACAAGGCCCACAACTAATTACATGTACTGTATAGGCTAGATCACGTGTAGGAAGTGCAATCTCCACGGAATTTCACTCGCTGCAATATCGCTGGTATATCGGCTACAATATAGGGGCGTACAGGCAGCATGTAGGCTGCATGCGTAGCTCTGACAGGATGCTACGAATCATCGTGTATTAGGCCTATGGCCTATGTTTGACACGTGCATCAGTCTTTTTAAAATTGTGAACAAAAATAGTTGGTCACAAATTCGCAATAATGGCAAATTACACGTAAACACCAGTGAGTTAAACCTTTTTTTACCAGGCGGGCCGCATTTGGCCTATTTAGGGCCTAATATAGGACCTAACAGTGCACTTAACGGAATTTCAACCATCGGGCGGTGCATTCAAGACGTCTTGGGAGAATCGGACAACTACAATCACATCGGACAACTTCAATCAATATCAGACAACTTCAAGCAGTATCTGAAAACTTCAATCAGTATCGGACAACTTCAATCAGTATCGGACAACTTCAATCAGTATCGGACAACTTCAATCAAAATCGGACAACTTCATCAAAATCGGACAACTTCAGTCAAAATCGGACAACTTCAGTCAAAATCGGACAACTTCAGTCAAAATCGGACAACTTCATCAAAATCGGCGTTAATCAATAATTTCAGTTCGCTCCGTGACAAAAATTATGTCTAGAAAACATCATCTTCTGCACAACGTAGCCTATATAGATCTATAGCATTTGGACAACCCTTCTGATTTGGGTTGGGCAAAGTGAAACATATTTCTAGGGAGGGGGAGGGGGCGGGGCGAATGTGATTGCACATAATACTGTATGTATACATTCTGTACGCTACAAATCATGGTTGATATGGTTTATGCTGCACATGCCATAGTCTAACTGTCTACCAGATGCCGAGGATCAAGAATCTGGATATTTGCTGTTCCCAGCAGGCTAAATCTTCAAGAATGCACTCTTAGACTAATCAAGTTTATGGTCTATTACGTCTAAAATTACGCTTTTTTTTCTACCTATGTGAGCGGGGAGAGAGGCAGACCTAGGTTCGCGATCATGCCTACCAACATATTTCATTGTGTAGTTATGACCTGGCAATCGCCTGACAAGTTTTTTGCAATCATCTGACAATAGCCAGGTCTTCAAAATGCCACTCGGAGAAGAGGTCCGCCAGCAAATTTATCCTCGTGTAGAACTCACGACCTGGAGGGGGGGCTGACGAATTTTTTCAGGCCTTTCTTACCAGTGCCTGTCCATTTTCGAGGCCATTCTTAACAATATAGGCTACGCCATATTTACCTTGCGCCATGCCAGTTACGACCATCGTATCTTCTTTCCATCCCGTGCAAAATAGTACGCCTAGCAACATTGTCGGAGGTCAAAGCGGCTCTTTCAGCAGCGATTCCGCGGGCCACGTCAAAAGTGACATCGGGCCACTTTTGGCTCTCAAGTCATTTGAGAACCAAGCGGTTTATAGCTTAAATGATCTCAATGCATATATTACAGGCCTGGGTATATTGACCTACAATGTAGGTCAATGTAAAATGTATACGTAGATCCAATTTTAAAACTGACAGAATTGTGTTAATTTAACAGTCAACGTAATTTTTTTTTACCGATTTTTGAGCGTGTGTGTCGGAGAATCTATGAGCCTGTTAGTCCCGTAGATTCCCATAGATAGGCCTAGTTAACATTATCGATCCACACTGCACGGGGCTTTAAAATTGTAGGCTGTTTAGCATTATGCCTTTGATTTTAGGTCCAACTTCAATCCAACGTAAAACAATAGACGAACGCACGCACGCCAACGCGCACGTGCGGAAAAGTACCCCACAATACGGATGAGCCTAATGCCTCTTGAACTTTCTATTAAATCAAATCTCTAAATATCCAACAGATGACAGCCAGTTCAAATTAATATTCGCTGTGAAAAAATCGGGTCAGCTGTGCGTCCTGCATTCCGTTGACGTTGGCGCACCTCACGTGAACACGTATGGGCGGAGTGGCAAGTGCGGATCACCCACGTGAACTGTTATATAAGGCAACAACAGCGTACAGGCGTACGTCTTTCACAATCTGCAGACTCTACAAAAGCCCGACCGCACGGTGTGGAAAAGAACGGACTTAACAGCTAAGAGGTAGGGCCTTAAGGAGGTTTTTCTTGAAAGTTACTAGTTAAAAGGATTCCCTCGCTCCCTCGAATTAGGCTCACTTACACCTAAAACTTACTTGTAAATTTCTCAATTAGCCTACACATCCCATGGATGCATCCCCCCATCAGCATAATTTTTTTGTGGTTACAAAATTATTGATAAAACTGTGGCAGGTATGTAATAATGAGCGGCGTGAAACTGTGATGCATGAGATCTTGTGAAATACAGATCAAGATAATAAGTAAAATGTAAGAGTTGGTTGGTCTGAAAACATGGTTGTGGATAGAGTTGGATCGATGGACTCCGCCCCTGCAACCATGGTGGTAATTAAACCGCCCTCGCAATTTTTTGGGCTAGGCCAGTGTCTCTGCCAGTATCTCTGCCATACTAGCACATTTTATCTCGAAATCTTCATATTTACGCATTTATTTTTATCTTTCCTCAAACTCCGGGTGCTACCATAGTTATCGCGCCGCAACAGGAGGTGGTGAGAGGAGGCAGTCCCGGATTACCCATTAGGCAGAGTAGGCAACTGCCTATGGGCCCCGCGACTTTTAGGGGCCCCATGAGACCGTGACGAAAGAATTTTTTTTACTTACTTACTTACTTATTCTTAAGAATAGAGGCACGTGACAACGGTGAAGTCATACAATAATGTTAAACTTCAACTTCTTCAAGTTAGTCTAGTAGATCACCTGAAAGTTTCTGCCGCTAGCCGGATAAGACGTTTTTCCTAGCTTAATATACGTTCTAGTAGGCACTAGGCCGAATAGGGGTCGGGGCGCGGGCCCCAAAAGTTTCACTGCCTATGGGCCTCCACGGTGCTTAATCCGGCACTGAGAGGAGGGCAGCTGTAGATCACATCTTTCATCAGGGGGGGGGGGGGGCGTTGCTTCGGCCCCATGCGCCCCCCGTTGCTAACCCCTGGTGATGGTTGTGTGCAGATGCAGCCCCCGCAGTGGTCCTCTTCCCTTCGTTCCTGCACCTTTCTGCTCGCCTTGAGTCTGGGGTTCATGCACCTGACAGCCTCGCAGTCCTCCCCCGGGAACTTCCGTCACCGCTGCACCATGGAGGACCGCCGGCGGGGGCCCAAGGTAAGGTCTCGGCATGCAGGGGCCCAAGTTGGGGTTCATTTAACAGTGATGACAGTGATAATAATAATAATTATTACTATTATTATATCAGTTATGACAGTTTGGTTTTTATGTTTGGATTCCCCGTGTTACTTGGATCGGCCCCCTTGTTGTCGCCTAAAAAGGGGCCGGTGGTCTTTAAAAGGCTCCCCTTGTTACTTTAGACAGGTGGGTGGTTAACTTTTGAGTGTGCAACGCATGTAAACAGTGCATGACGGAACGCATTGGGTTTTCAAACGTGGAAGAACAACTGAACCTCGGAACAATAGGACCGTATTATAGCGCGTGGATCAACTCGATTCTCGATTACTTTTGAGTTAGATTCCTTTCTCCCCAGATTTTGACGATCTCTGTCGATCTAGGCTATAGTAGAAACTCTGAAAACGGTTTCTACTAAACCTAACTTAGCTATCTATGCGTAAATGTCAAACCGAAAAGAAATTCTGCGTCGTTTTCAGGGGTTTTCTCCGCTCGAGGTTTGCATGACCCGGTAAGTTTACACTATATGATCTCACGCAGGGGTCCGACTGTGTTTTGAGCGTGAGCCTATGTTCATGTGTGTACAGGTTGGCTGGTGCGGGGATAACCTGAACAGAATGATCCATCTAGCCTGCAGCGTGAACCCGGGGCGCAAACGATCCAGCGGTAAGGTCCGCGAATTTTGATTGAAAACTATACCGTCGGGTCTCGCGGCGAATGGCCTCAATTAATTCTAAAGCCTAAAAGAGAGACAATGGTTTAGAGAGAAACAGCTGCATGCACCATAAGTTATTTACAATAATTGGTGCACGATGCCTACTACCGTCTTGATTACATATTATCTATGATCTACACACAGTCTTGGCCGCTTAATCGCTTTTGGTTATACAAATTCAGAAACTTGGACTTATTTGAGCTTTAGCTTCGACTCTATTGAATCAGCGGATATGAGGGCGCACTGCTCCGTCGAGTTTAAAGTTTTGTTCGTGACACTTTACTACCTGAATGTAACCTGGATGCTTAATTTCTTACGTTCGCTGCAGGTACAACAGCGACCGGCCCCACTGATGAGAACTGGCCCCTCTACCTCCCCTTCTCAGCCGCCTCCCTCCTCGGGCCCCTCTCCCCTATTTACTCTCCCATGACTCCCCTCTCCCCCACCTCCTCGCTCTCATTCCCATACTACTCCTCTTACTACTCATCCTACTCGGCGGGCGGCAGACTGAAGCGATCCGTTCAGGGCGGGCTGCCTGAACCAGTTAGCAGCCCCAGAGGCCTGTTGACTGCCGGGATAACCTGCGAGTGTTGCATTCACCAGTGCACTATCGAGCACTTGCGTCAGCTCTGCTCCAGCATCGGCTTCGAGTAGTACCTATACAAATGACATCATAGATATGCCACTGGACTAATGAAATACCAATAGATTCTGGGTATCTCGGCGAGAACTATCCATAGATTGCATTTTTGACAAAAAGCATCTCCAACTCCCATTATAAAATGAGTCATTCTGTTTTAAAAGTATAAGTATATATTAAACAATGATCATCACTTGTGTTTTAGGTGCTTTAATTTGAAATGGGAGTATTTCAACAACGATCGTGTGACGACTTAAAATCGAAGTCGAAATTGATTATTTTTTTAAACCGGGAAAAATTGTCTTTCATGGACATGTATTTCAAAAGCATCGCGTGACATATAGGCCTACGTTCTAAATATCGATGTTTGAAAACAAGTACGGGTAGGTTATTTCTAACAGCGAGCGTTTCAAAAACAACATTCTAGTTTTTCAAACGCTCGGCGGTAGCGTGCTTGAGAAAATGGGATTGTTTGAAGTAGGATGAGTGGCGTTGCTGTTAAAAATTTGACAAAATAAGCGTTTAGTTGTAGCTTTGACCAGAACGTGAATCTGGGGGGAGTCACACCCGGTGTTGCAAATAAAATATTGTTTTCTTTTATTGAAGAGACGGGTTTTTATTATTTTTTAATTAGTTGAAGTTTAAAAAATGATTGCATTTTCATCTTCTGAGTGCGATATACCACTGGGGCTTAGTATGGGATTGTTTTTACTAATTTTGATTTTTAAAGGAAGTCGCAGCGCCGTCTTCGGTAAATTGTACAGTTGTAAGTTTGTATAGTATGCATTGCTTAACGTATGAGATTAGCCTATAACCTTGTAATATAACCTTGATGGTAAACTGCTCCGTACTATGGTATTTATCGCAAAGTTTAACTTAGCTATGGGCCCATTGTAACATTCGGTAATTACTCACATTTCAGCATTTATTCACGTTCAAGCTCCTACTTGGAGTTTTGGAGAGCATTTGTTTCTTTAGATCTCATGAATTTCAGATATATATATTCGCGTGCCCGTGTAAATTGTACAATTGTACAATGTATATGTACAATTGTACAATGTACATGCACAATTGTACATGTACATGTACAATTGTACAATGTACATGTACAATTGTACAATTGTACATGTACATGTACAATTGTACAAGTACATTGTACATTATTGTCGTTGTGAATTATAAAAACGCATACTATAGCCACAGAATATAGAAGTAACAGAAGTGACACTCGGCCTGTTTTGCGCATCGATTTTTTATTTAATAAAAACAGCGCTGCGGTGCACAGACACGTGACGGCTCGCAAGGTCAACTGTTACATTCAACGCTGCTTTCTTCAAAAATGACAAAATAAGTGCAAAATCGTCTTCAATAAGACCCTCAAAACTCTGCCCCTCCGGCCGGGGGGCGCGTGCCCTTCCGCCGGCCCTGATTATGGCTACGGTTAGGCTTCGCGGTGCTCGAGTGGATATATAACCGTTTGTGTTTCAATTGAAGAGGGGTC
The DNA here is from genome assembly GCA_034695025.1 of Chamaedrilus cognettii. NCBI lineage: Eukaryota > Metazoa > Annelida > Clitellata > Enchytraeida > Enchytraeidae > Chamaedrilus > Chamaedrilus cognettii. The sequence continues at coordinate 5,764 of JAQIWG010004497.1, read as the reverse complement.
GAGTCTAGTTGTGCCGGTGTCCGTGCCGTTGGCGGCCATGCTTTTGCTTGCCTAAAATCCCCAACCACAAACCTAACTCTAACTTTGAAACCCTGTCGGTGCCCTAATCCCTCGCCTCGGTCTATTTTGAGCATTATATGGGCAGCGGCTTGTCATATACATGTACATTACGCATTGTTTTAGCACCAGCACCCTCTTGCCTCGACCCATCTTGTGTGTTCCCGGTCCACAGCTGGGGAAAGCCCTACAGGGAGTCAGGGACCAATGAAATCGCCCTATTGGTACACCAGCTAGAACAGTGCGCCGTTTTAATACGTGAAAATTTAGCAAAAAAACGATACTCTGTGAGAGATAGGGAGTGTCACCGGTGTGCTATAGCGTGAAAATGCTTATTTGGATGTTCTTAGCGTGATCGTCATCCAGACAATAATATCATTCATAATGATAATTAAATTATTTTTAATTTTTTTCCTCAGAAGAGAACCATGCATTACGTAGACCTACAAAGAAATCATCATCGTCATCATCATCATCTTTTCTTTCCATCGAACAATGCAAGAAAATGAAAAAGACAAATGAAAATATAGCATAAAGAACTCAAAACTATAGCGTAAAAATCAGGCCATAAGACGGCTGAAGCACAAAACCTCTTTAAAATGCGATTCAGAGTTGTAGCCATGCTTTGTGCAATGATCTAACAGCAGCCGTGCAGTCGCGCACATATTGTGTGGCGTGCAGTCGCCAAACCTCGTTGTCGATCGGGCACTATAGTCAAACACGAGAGCGCGACTGTCTGGTGACACAGTCGCTATCGAAAAGGACTAGTATTCTTAACTCAAGTTCACAAGTCGTCAACTAGGTGTACGCTTAGGAGGATGTTTGGCCTGCGTGGGCCTTGGCTGACCACTTCGGTAAACATATGCATAGAGTTAATACCTTAACTTGCAACTTTATAGAAGATATAGGAAGCCCGTAGCTGGTAGATCGCTAGTTCTCTAGTATTGCATACTTTAATTTTTGCCTAAATTGTACGCCCACAATGCCGTGCGTTTAAAATTTAATAGTAATGCACAAGGAGCAACTGTGTACAATGTTAGTCAGTCATAGTCAAAGTAACTACAAGCAACAATTATTAGTAGTAACAAAGTAAATAGTTATATTCAACAGTGGCATTCGGTTGCTGGATAACAGCGATGATTACTATACGCTCTCGAAAGCGGAGCAGAAGCGCTGTCGCGGCCCTGCTCTCGGTCACGTTGTGGCTCGCTCTCTGCGCGCCCTCCTCAGCGCTGCTTCACATGGGTAGGAGCAAGGAGGATATTCCGTGCCTGTGTCCTGTAACAAGTTAACGCTCATTGATTCTGAATTTATCAACAATGTATAGTCTGATGCTGATCTAAGCGCTACAAAATAATAATATCTAAGCATAAAAATAGCGCGGGCGTCATTGCTGCATAATTAAATAATAATAACAATCATCGTTTTTGACGTCCATTCTTATGCGTGTCCACGTTAACACAGGCATAGACGTTTATATTGGAGCCGTTTTTTACGGTCGGATGCCCTTCCTGTCGCCAACTAGAATATTAAATTACCCCGGACGATGATTATTATCAGCTAGCGACACTTGCGTTTTTAAACGGCCTCGCTAAAGGACCTGTAACGCCATGGCTTCATACTTGCCGGCTCTAAGACTCGAACCGGGTCCTCTGGACTCAAAGTCCAACACCTTAACTACTACACCACAGCGCCTCGCTGTGTTGTTTCACGTTTCATGATTTTGATTTTAGTAGCTTGCTTTTGACTTCAGTTACTCCATAAAGGCCTAGTTCAAATAAAATTGCAGATGTAATCGAATATTCGATCCAAAGGCATCGTAGTTGAAACCCCGCTTTCTAGCTAAACCGGAGTTTCAAGATAAACCAGTAAATAAAAGTTTAGTCCCCATTAATTACGTGCATAATTGTAAATCGCTGCTTTTGGCAGCTCATCGAAGAAGGCTAAATAAACTTAAAGCCTAGGCGCAGTTTAAGTAGTTACGTTTTCGTCGGGTTTAGAACATAGTTTTCAGCAACGCATTTCTACATTCCTTTCCGGTGTCGGCTGGCAATTCTTTTTCGTCACATCGTCTGCGAATCGATTCGCGTTCCACTATAGTCGGCGGATTACTTCGATCTCGCATACATCCTGACCTCGTCACCGTCGATCAACTTACCCCGATGTCCCTTCCCATTTCTCAATCCTCCTCTATCCGTTACCACTTCCGGGTTCCGACACCGGTGTCGTCCCAAACATTGCGAGTGTCAACCGAATAGACCGCAGCGGACAACATCGCGAAAGATCGTGGATGCTGCTGCGCCTTTTCAAATTCGCAAAGAACAAAGTCGACCTTTTGCTGAGAATTTGCGAGCGAGGCGGGTGCGTTATCGGTCGTTTTACTGGTTGGAGACGACGTGACGCGACAGAAGTACGGCCTAGGCCAGCGCCGCCTCTCTCCGTCCGTGAATATACGATCCACTCGTGCTGCGCATATCTAATTCACAATTTCACAGTCAGCGCAGATCTTCTACTCACTGGTATCAGGTCCAAATGTTCCGGCCTCGCGGAGTATTGGGCTACTGTCATGTTTTTGACGCTCGAAGAAGTGAGCTTTACGAGCATTTTTCAAAGGAGCATTTTTAACACTCTTTTTTTACAAGTTTTAGAAATTTAGTATATTTGCAAATTTTGAGTGTAATAACGCTTTCCTCAAATGCAAGTGAAAATAAATTCTTTACTTCAACAGAAAATCAACTGTATTTCGTGATAGCGGAAACCGGTGTGCGCTGTTCATTGGCCAACATGGTTACTTATATAACTCAGACCCGTTTTGTCGCACTATATTTCTTGACAATTTTTGTATTTAATGTATAAGCCTAGGCCTCTATCGCCTCATATTATGATTATATATTAATAATAATTATATATAACATTTGACAATTGTACTCTTATGTCGGTGTTCACCGCCCGCTATTAATTGCCATAGCTTTGAATGATGGGTTTTGAAGCAAATCCATGGGCGATATTACAGGCGGCGAATATCTAAAGCCGCGAAAATTTGAAATAAAATCTAGAACTGCACCGATTCGACGACTAATTCAGCCAATTAATCTGCCTCGCAGCTAAATCCATGTCGCCCAATCACCGTGCAATGAACACATAACTGCGCTGCGTTTTCGCCGCATATAAAGATGCACGGCAGGGGATCAGATTACGGCAGTGGCTCAGACTAAAGCAGGAGCTCAGATTAAATAATGAGCTCAGACTAACGATAGAGCTTAGAGCGCTGCAGTCATGAATCACGACTGTCGCATGCAGTGTTGCCACTCAAGCCGGATGTAAAACCACTAGATTTGTGGGAAAACGAGTCAAAATCACTAGAAACCACTAGCAAAAAACCACCGATAGCAATACTAACAAAAACACTAACAAAAACCACTAGCTATACAAAATGCAGAGATATCTTAGTTGTTTTCTAGTTTATAATGTACCAAAACAGCACAGATTCTAAGTGTTTCAAGGTTTTCGTCCTTCTTTTTCATAATGAACTCCCTGGCTAACAGCCGCAAATTGTCAGAGGAAACAAATTGACACTTGAAAAAAAAATTAACATATAATTGTCAAATGTCTTTTCTTACTAAAAATGACTGAATCTAATATGTGCTTGAGAAATTAACGTGTAAATTTTTTTATCGGCTCTCAAAAACCCAGTAGCTCTCACTAAATTTTTTTTTTCAGAACTAGATCACGAGAGAGATCGATAGACAACTAGATCTAGTGGAGAACCACTAGGAATAGCAACACTGCTCGCATATTATGCCTCTTCTCTGCAGCTTTACAGCGTCGTTACAAACTTGGGTTCGCGTTGAACGGTAAATTCCTTACAAGTTATAACGACGAATGAACAAATAAAATGAAACAACTGCTAGAGCGCAAATAATTATGCGAACGAAAACGAATCGCTTGGACTACAGCTGTACTTGAGACTTTTCCAACTCGCAGTGTGCCGCGTCGATTTTGAAGCCCGTCGGAAATTACTTGCAGGTACACAATAGTTAATACCACCTGAGAAAAAAGTAGTCTTTTTCGAGTTCTTCTATGCTTCAGACGTTCCTAACTCATGGTTAGACGTTTAAGAGTTTAATAGTCACCAGAAAATCAACAAAAGCGAACGACGAACAGCGCAATAGTTATTACCACGTGCAAAAAGATTACTCGACAGCCGGACAGCAAGCGTAAATCCGAGTCCCCTCACTGAGTGTCCGCGTCGTGTTCCCTCAACACCAATCATCGGTCTTTACGCCTTCGCGCTCATCATGAGCGTAATTCGACTTTTTTAAACAGGGGGGGGGGGGGGGGGGCGGCACATTGGGGGGAAGCAAATCAAGGCCCTATGACGCAATCGAACGCCTTCGCGGAATTTATCGAGGACTCGATTTGTGCAAAAACCGTACGGTGACGGTGTCTATAATTTGTACCAAAATTGAACGCATGACATGGAGGCATTGAAGGGGTGCGCAATAAAGCACTAATAAGATGTAGGAGCGAATTTAGCGCGTATTTCTCCCATGTTCTCGTATTCTCTCCATTTCCTCGAGCATGCCTATAATCTCTTCGTAATTGCATAGGATCTAATAATAGCCACGAACTTACAATGGGGAGGAGTGATTTAGATGGGATCAGATTTCATTGAAGGGAGAGACCGAACCCCCGCTGGTTCTTGTTAGGGGGTCCAACCCTCTCAACCCTTCTCGAACATGTCGTACCCCGGAGGTATCTACAACTTTCCAATAAAAATACTTTTGTCGAATTGGTTTCACGGAGTGGGCGGCGGCGCTAAGCGGGCGGACTACTCGGGCGATTACCGATACGTCTTCTTCCGATCTTCTTCTTCTGACGTACACGCCCCTTGCGGTCAGTGAGTGCGACTGACTGTGCAGCTGCGACAGACCCCGTCATTGCATCGGGGTTGGTCTAAGCAAGTTAGAAATTGCCACCAAAACTATGATAACTGCATTGTCACACACAAGTGTCGCTCTCTGCTAACCGCGCGCTGGATAAATATTTATTAGGTTGGCGTCAGGAAGAACATCAGGCCGTAATGACTCAGCTCCAGCAGTCCTCATCAGGAAGCAAATGTCTAAACATGCGAAAAAAAACATGGAAACTAACAGATTAGACGACAAAAACGCGACTACTTACACGACTGTCTTACTCCTATTCCGTCTCAGGCTATACAGTCTTGTTATTTCTCTCGCTCTTACTTTGTTTTGACCCGCCGTTCATTTTTAACACGGTAACGCGTTTTAGACATCACGTCTATACCATTTCGAGTGGACTTGGCTAGCGTTAGCGGTCTCGGTTCGTGTATCTCGCGCTCACATTGTTTATCGTATCTTAATTACATGCCTGACTAGCTGCGGCAATGACCGCTCTGCCGAGCGCACCGCTATATTATCAGCGCTGGTGGGGGGAAGAGGGGGGGGGGGAGGGATAAATGGGCCGACCGGGAGCATAAATTTAGAAAGGGGTACGAGATTATCAATACTTGCGCGGTTCGGCCGTCGGAACTTTTCAACAAAAAATTCCACGCGAAGGCTTATTATCGTTTCAGCGCGTATCAGGAAAATACACGTAACGAAAGCAGTGCCGCGCATGAATATAGCTGAATATTAGCGATGTAACGTCTCGTTAACATATTATTTTAGAATCTAAAACCGTTTAC
>JAQIWG010004496.1:0-15927 GCA_034695025.1 Chamaedrilus cognettii | reverse complement strand
AGGGGGCGGGGGGTAAAACTTCCTCAATATTTGTAAACGTTTGAACCGCTCACATGTTTAAAATCGTTCTTCACTTCACTATACACGGACCATAATTATTAGTTGTAACAGTAGGTTAAGGCCCACAAATTTCAAAACGAATGGGATGATGTTAGACTAAGATGGTGATATCTGAAGCTCAATAATCATTGACAGGGATATTGTATAGTCGCTCTGTAATTTATGTGACCTATCACATATAGAGCGATTTTAAGGGTTTTAAAAAATAAAACCTGATCCTCTGATCTTTAGATAATTATGGCTAGAATGTGGGCTATCTATAGAGCTCTCTGAGCAGCAGATTGCACGATGACCTATAATCACGATGGCTTATAGTAACTGTCACGTAGCTTATATTTCTATTATCGCATTTAACTTTTAACTTCTACGCTTTCTACAGAGCAAAATAAATCGTAGGCCTAGAGTGCTCTTCCCAAGACGCTGAATTTTTATCTATCTCTCAAATCGATTATTTTTGTCAATGATGAAAGAAGTGTTCTGACGAGTGAATATTAGTTCTTGTTAGAATTCTTAATGTATACAAGTAAACATGAAGTGAATCGCATGTGTGTAGCATTTTGTGCAACAAATTTGCCAAAATTTATTGTTCGTTCAAACTGGAGGAATCTGTAGGGGATTCAAGCAATATAGTGTCAATGAATAACTAGAGTGACGTATTGCTGGATTTAACGAATAACTCAACTAGTTCATGTGTGACTTTTCGCCAATTTGACTTTATTAGAAATCCTTCAGTAGCCCATTCCGCCAAAAGTTTAAAAGGATTAAATATTAGGATTTAATTAGATTTAGTATCATTGCGCGAGACTTCATTATTCGAGGAGTTTTCCCGATGATGGACATGATAGGAAGAACCCGCAGCAATGTCCGAAAGCCTTCACGAGGGAGTCGCCTAGTTTGTGTGCTGACTGAACTCGTGACCTGGCGGAGCATTGTTTGGAGCGAAGAGCTGGAGCGTGACGTGCCTAAGCGCTGGGAGGTGCACGGAGATCTGCTCATGCTTCCGCCTGACTGCTTCACCCTCGATGTCTGGCAGCAGTTCGGTGAGCATTAATGATTAGGCGGATTGATTGAATCCGATTCTACTACTCAATAGTAATCATTAATTAATGCAATCAATCAACGATTAGCAATCAATCCTTCATTTTCAGTTAGATATAAATTCTTAGCATAAAAATGTGTGCTTAGCGAAAAAAAATTTTTGAAGCCCTTTTTTTTAAACCTTTGTGCGAGATTTGTGTCACTGTGTGACATTTGTGCACTTCTGTATGTAAATCTTGGTTGTTTTTTGTCCAATGTTGCTGAATCAAGTTAATGATTTGTTGGCTAGGGGAAGAGCTGTGGTCTCGCGTCGCCACAGCACTCAGATGCAGTCGAGTCGCTAAGAAGGGCTGCATCGTAAAGGATAGCAACTTCCGCAGTCCTCGTGTGCAGCTGCTGCTTGGATCCGATGGATGGGTGGAGCACGTCGACAACAAGGTCAAGTAAGTGCATGTGATGTATGTAAATACGGTTGGTTGTTTATATTAGTGAGCCTTGTTGGTGATTTTAACACGGATGTCATTTATGCACTTATCTTCTGTTGGAAATCACATTACACTTTCTCATTTACTTTGCATCACATGCTTAAACTGTTGCGCTATGTGCTACCATTTTCCTACTTATAATGGCCATCTCGGATGCTTTTTGTTTTGTATTGCTTTGTGTATTTGCATTGGATATGCTGCATTGAAGCATTTAGTCGCAGGTGGTATCCATCTGCTTTTGTTAGGTACACGTATGACGTCACGGTGCTGCGTGTTAGGTACGCGTATGACGTCACGGTGCTTTGTGTCAGGTACACGTATGATGTCACGGTGCTGCGTGTTAGGTACACGCATGACGTTACAGTGCTGCGTGTCAGGTACACATATGACGTCACAGTGCTTTGTGTCATGTGCACGTATGACGTCACGTGCTTTGTGTTAGGTACACGTATGACGTCACAGTGCTGCGTGTTCGGTACACGTCACAGTGCTTTTGTGTCAGGTACACGTATGACGTTACGCGGTGCATGTTTAGCGCGGGCAACATCAGTGAGAAGCTGCGAGTTAGCAGACTAGACTGCCACGGGGAAACAGTTGTCGATCTGTACGCAGGTGAGGCCGAGAGGGGTGAATTATAATCACAGCTACTGAAGCAAATCGGCCTGCTTTAAAGTAGGCCGATTTATGCAGCATGTTTTAATTAGCTGAATATGATGAAGATATCCCCCATGTTAATTTTAATGTTAAATTATGTAATATTTTACAATATTCTCTGCCTTTTGGGGTCCTCTGATTGTTTTGTGAAATTTGACTCTTCAACTGAAACTTTGCTTAATTGACATTAGGCCTACAAATTGAAAAACGGACAATGACAACGAATATGTGTTTGCTTGTGCCATTGCCTCGATTTATCCATTTGTTCTCTTAACTTTTCTGTATGATTTATTTTGCTCTCTGCTTATGGAGCTATTGAATACTCTTTGGTGGATCATCTCTCAAACGTTTGCACCTAAACTCAAAAGTGATTGATCACAGTTGAGTGCATGCTGCTGCTGCGTGCACAGGTATCGGTTACTTTGCGCTTCAGTACCTCGTGCACACCGGTGCAGGGCGCGTGTACGCGTGTGAGTGGAACCCTGACGCACTGATCGCGCTAGAGAGGGCACTCGCGCATAACAACGTGGCTGACCGCTGCACCGTACTGCCGGGCGACAACAGAACGGTCAGATTGACACCTCTCTTATGTTTAATCTATTGCGTGATTGCTTCAATAACACGCTTGACCGTATTCCTGACTAATACTGTACAAGTTACAAAACTGCTAGGTAATTTTTCTTTCAGTTTAGTGTTTAGTTGTAATGCAGTGAATTGTTGAATGACTGCGAACTGGAGCTTTGTTCTTTATTTATATTTATTGAAGCAATTTTGTATCTATTTTGTTTCATCCGATGCATTTCAACTAAATCTATGAGTGAGAAGATAACCAATTATTAAATTATTAAAATTTTTTGGTCAATTGAATTGATCTAGAAACATTGAATTGATTTTAAAGATAGAAAAGTGTTTTGTTTCAGACGTGTCCGCGCGGTGTGGCAGACCGTGTAAACCTCGGTCTGATTCCCTGCTCCAAGGCTGGCTGGTCCACAGCCTGCGCTGCACTCAAACCTCATCTAGGGGGTATTTTGCACATCCACGCCAACGTCACCCGACCCCGGGAAGGATGTGAACCCACCGGAGGGGCTCAGGGTTCAGAAGGTCATGAGCAGAGACTCGACGTCATCGAAGGGATGGATGGGGTGCAGGGTGTAATAGGCAATATTGCCGGTGAGCGACATGAATTGGAAGGTGACGAACATGATCGTCAAAAAGAGGGCGCGGTTATCCAATCAAAACTCAAAGCTAATTCTGATCTAGTTTCGGAAGTAAAGTCAGATTTAAGCTTCGCAGGCCCAAAGCTGGGGCCTGTTGTGGCCCGCACGACTGCGGTGGGCCACAAGGGGCCGAGGCCCGAGTGGATCCTTTATGCAGCCCAGACTAGTGCAACGATTGCACGACTGCTGCACGAGCTGCACGACTGCGCATGGACCGTGCAGGTCATGCACATTGAGCGCGTCAAGTCCTATGCGCCGCGCATTCATCATATCGTAGTCGATCTTAGGTGCACCCCTCCGCCTGTGCAGTGCTTGAAGCTGTGAATAAAACGGAAGAAATCTTTCCCCGAACGTATTTGAAAGGGTCTGAAATTTTTGCTTAAGTTGTGGGTGAACAATTTATTTTGTATCATTAAGAATTAAGGATTGTTGGACCATGCGACATTTTGTTGAATTTTTGAGATGTTATGAACAGGTTCTGGTTTTTTAACTTGTTTGCTTTCTTGTGATATAACGAAGTAGCTTACTAAATTAATTATTTTCATTGCATTTCGGTATTTTGTTAATAATAAATCTCTTTATTTAAGATTTTAATTCATAAATAATATTGTTGATTTAATAAACTAAATTTGTCAGGTTCTATGCATATTCAGGCAATACAGAAGACCTACTTTAATAAATAAAAAGCCCATTATTTTCTGACTTAGAACTAACTCGTGTAGGTTCTAAAGACATTGAATATCACACCGCATGTAATAAATTATGCGTAGCGTAACGCCAACATTATAGGGCCGTCGTAAAATTATGCCATGTGTGACGACAAACTTTGCAAGGACGAATTAAGATTATGTAGCGAACTTTCGAATATTGTCTCACCTGTATTAGCCAACTGTGATTGGATGGTGAAAAGTTAGGGAGAGGAAGTTTGCTCGATACCTGGGGGGGACGTTGTGGTCGTGAAAATTATTATTGAACAAAGATTATGGTTGTTTTACATCTGTTCCTATATAGAAATCTCTGCATATTCATCAGTTCACTAATGCCAGAGTTGGCATACATAGTGCAGATAAATTGCACTCAATACATTGAGCAACTTAATGCTCAAATAATCAAGGGGCTCAAATAATCAAGGGGCCCATATAATCAAAATGCTCAATTGAATGAAAAATACAATCCACATAGAGACGCAGTCATTTGAAAGCAATTCATACAAATATCAGTTTTACTCCACTGTTCAGCAAACTTCCGTCACCTATGGTCACTGTTGCCCCGCTCAGTGTCATAATAATTGTCCGCTGCGCAATCAGTCTCAAAGTCTTCATCGTTGAGAATCTCAGACGTCAGCTGCTTCAGCTCGTCGATAACAATGTCGTGAGAGGCTGCAAGCAAAACATGAAAGCTGAGTCAACTTTATCTCCAAATTCAATATGTTCTAAAATATGTGTCCATGAAAAGCTCACAATTGCATTATCTTGCAATGATATGCACTGTTCAAATAGGAACTAAAATCAAAGCAACTGCGAATGATATGTATGCACTATTGTCACGTCTGAATAATTAACAAATTAGCAACACGCTCAAGCTTGCATTAATTGACCAATAAACGCAATCTTGATATGTAGCTACTTCATAATATCCACTGCTAGACCACAGACGGCCACTTCAAGCTGTAACAAAATCCATACCTTGCAGAATAGGACAGACTATCATCTCCAGATCGTAAAGCTTCCAATTACGTAGAACGCAATGATTCAGCGTGCTAAAAAACAGTTCAAAGTAAAAAAAAATTTCAGACAAGAGACCAACCGACTGCGTCGACACGATCCGCTTCACCGCCCGGTCCGATCAAGTGCCGCCCGGTCTTGTCATCCGTCTTGAGATCAAAACGCAAACCGCTTGCTGAAGGGTGCGCGTCGTTCGCCGCAGCAACGCCCCCATCCGCCGGAGCGCCGCGCGCAAGCCTAACTTTGCTCATCAGCCCCTCCTGGCGGAGCGTCGCCTGTCACATTGAAACAAAGTCGCATTCACTTTTTAAAATCTGCTTCCATGTTTGTAATGTCACGTTTTGATATTTAACATTAACCACAGCGTGTAAGGTCTTATTTCTAAGTTAAATAGAAGACATTCTACATCGTTTGGCAAAAATGTTTAGTCTACAGCTTTTAAAATCTGTGACATAAATGCATCGCATTTGCATGACATTTGTATTAAAATATAAAGACGAAAAAATATGGCACGCAATTTTTTTTTGGCAAGAAACGATATGAATAGAGCGAAGACGTACGACAAGCAGGTTGTTGTCTGTCTCACAGGCTCTGAGTCGTGCTGTAAGTCGAGCGCGCTCCTGGAGTCGTGACTCCTCCGCGGCTCTCAGCTCAACCGCACCTCTCTCCCTCTCTCTGTCCGTCTGCCTCTCAAGCTGACGCAGCGACACGACTGGAGGGACAACAAGGACAAGCAGACATACTATATCCTCGCATAATGTCGATTGTCTGACACCAGAACTGATGCAGCGATACGACTAAAGGGACAACAAGGACAAGCAGACATACCAGTACTACTCTCTCACACAGTGATTACAACTGTTACAGTAGAGCTATGTCAGCAAAAAACTTATTTAACCCCTAGTTAGATATTTCAGTTAAAATGCATTTAGCGGCTTCATGAAAGCCGCTTTGCGGCTTTGTGAAAGCCGCTTTGCGGCTTTGAGACTGCATCCCTACTTCATCTCTATTATAGAAGGCATTTCTAGCAATTAGGTTATATAGTAAGGAATACAAGATTTGTGAAAAAGGTCTTTGAAGTGTACAAGATTTAACCCCTAGTCGAATATTATAGTTAAAACGCATTAGCAGGCGATATTTTGAAGCGTTTCTCATCATTTTTCTTCACTACAATGCAACAAAACCAATGAGGTGTTAATAAAACAAAGGTAGCGCACGCTAAATGAGCCTAATGACTAACGCAAGAGTGCCTACATAGTATGCTAGCTGGTATGTTATTGGTAAGGAAGCACTTGACCTACATTGACACTGCTCTCATTGGATGGTGGAGACTGCACTGACCTGCTTTGGCGTGTTCCCTGCGTGATTGGTTGAGCTGCTGCTCTAAGGCCGTGAGCTGTTCCATGCGTAGCTGTGCCTCAGCCACACGCGCCACACTCAACTCTGCGCGCAGAGACACAGCTAGGAGTTGTAATGAGAACCAGAGTGAAAATAATTATTCAATACACAGCGTAATCAAAATTTGTATACTGAAGTGCAATTTGGAGAGCAACAGAACTCCAAGAGCCCCTCTAAAATTATAAATTAATCCGGGAACAAAATGGAAAGACTGAAAACCTTGCTAAAATAACAAACCATGTTCAGACCGGAGCCGCGCAAGGTCGCTCCTCATCCTCTCCACCTCTTCCCTCGAGTCGTTGAGCTCTTCCTTCAGCGCGGAGTTGGATGCTTCCAGGTCCTCCAGTCTCTGATTGAGACACACAGGACTGGAAATAGAATTGAGACTCCACGCACTGTCACTGATTGCAGGTTCAGACGAGCATCCATAACACGTAATTTGTAAATCAGGTCACACTTAGCGCCCGGTCAATTGCATAATGCCACCTGACCTAGATAGTCATGATTTCTTTCAAACAAATAAAATTGACATTTGTCACAATTGATAGAATTGCATCTATATCTAGTCATCTTTCTTTCAATTCAATTCTATATAATTTCATTCTATATAAATTTATTAGTCAATTACTAATCACCATAAAAAGTGTAAATAAATCAATTCATTGAAAAGTTACTGTGAGCAATAGAAGAGCACTTCTGATTGGCCAGCCACAAACCTGCGACTTGTCGTTAGACCGAGCCTGCAGGTCAGCCAACGATTGGTTAAGTGTGGCGACCTCTAGCCGTGCTGAAAAGAAACCAATCACGCGTCAAATACGCTCACACGCAATCAATGCGCAAGACATCAATACAAACCATAACAATACATAAAATACATCAATACAACAGACAAGAAAATTATTTAATCTGCAAAAAGTCAAAGTATCATAGGATCACAGCAGAAGCTTTTAATTCAAATGAGATTTATAAAAAAACTAAGATTTCTCCAATGAATGTCTATAGTCGAACCCTGCTCGGTGGCTGTCATTATTTTCTCATGCAGTGACGCAGCATCAGACTTGAGCAGAGCAGCGAGAGAGTCCCTCTCTGCTCCAACTCTTTCCAGCTCCGTCAACAGCTGGTCCACCAATCCCGACCTGATACCAGCCACACATCAACAAATCGGCAAGCAGCTAACTAAAAGTTTGAACCAACATAACCTGAACTAAATTTAAAAGGGATATTGTAAATATATAGAACGTGATTCACTTCACTGAATTGCTGAAAAATATACCACAAGAAATAAAAAGTATCTACCACCGACATCAATCAGGCACGAATGCAAATTGAAGGAAAGACGTCAGCTTCTCCCTCTATGTAGATTTATATATAGTTTCAAGTTCGTAACAACCCAGCTCCAGCAGTCCTCATCAGGGCGCAAGTGTCTAAACCTGCGTGAAAACATGGACACTGACAGATTACACGACCAAAAGGAGGTTAGTTTTCAAATTCCTTATACCTGCTAGCAGGGCTTGACCTGCCAGTCGTCAAAAAAGAAATTTTTGAGTTGTTGGCGAAAATTACAAATTTTTATTTTAAATTGGCAAAAGCCCTTAGTGAATGTTTTATTCATCCTTCGTTCTTAGAAGCTCAGTAACTGGCAATATGGTGGTGAACAGAGCAATCAATTTACTAAAATTCGAGTGCACTCAAAAGGAACAAATGACAATGCGTAACAATTTTAAGAAAAAAGTACGGCCTGGCAAAATTAAAAGTTGTTTGCAGATGTATGGCAAATTTTTTTCAAGATCAGGCTCTGTCCTGTACTAAATATAATCCTCAACTAAACACGATCTTCAACTAAACATGATCCTCAACTAAACATGATCCTCAAACGCGGCTTGATCTGCCAGTCGCCTAAATCGCCAAAAATTTGCAAAAAAAAGTATGGCCTGGCGAAATAAACTTGTTTGGCGAATGTTTGGCAAATTCTTTCGATAGACCCAGATCAGGCCCTGCCTGCTAGTTCCTAATAGGTTCAATTCTTCACTCGCCCTAGTTCTTCATAGTGTCACAAAGCCTACCCGGTTGTTTGGTCCTCTGGATTGGCAGCTTGTATCTGTCCTTGCCTTGTGTCCATCAATTCTGCTTTCAACAGTGCTTCCCTGCGCGCAAACTGAGCTGCAAGCAAAACGGACAATAAACAACTATCGTAAACGTAAAGTAAGCAAGATCTGACACAAGCCGGCTATAATAAATTGTACTTCTATAATTATTACGAATTTTAAGAAGTAAACCAAAATCAAGGTAACAAAATGCAGCTCACAGTAATACACCCGTGATTACAGGATTGGCCTGCAGGATTGCAACACATTCTAAATGATCAAACTGAGCCAAATGTCATCCAACCAGTTCAATTTGAACTCCCTTACACCGAACAAAGTGACGAAATAAGCATCAAACTTTGGCAATGATTAAAAATGCAATTATGATGATCAACTTGTCTGACCCTGGATGAGTTGCATGCGGTTGGCAGCGAAAGAGATGCGATGGTTGTAGGACTGAAGGGTGGTCGTCACAGTATGACTGACCGCGTCCAGGCCCGCATACTTGTCCATCACTCTAGCATACATAACTCACTATGTTAGCGCGGCTAGACTAGCGTACTCAGCAGCAGTGCCAGATACACTCGCTCGTTTATCTAACATTAATCTCCTCATTCGCGCCATATATGGTGTATTCACCATTGAGATTTAACCTCGAGTTGGCTCAATCGGCGGATTGAGTGACGTCACGCTAGGCATAGAAGATTGACAACCGTCACTCTCAACATGCGGATTGACTAACTCGAGGTTAACTCGCAATGGTGGGTACCAATATTAGTCAGGAGCCAAACACAACCAAGAAACAAAACAGTCAAAATCAAATATGACTAGATATTATATACCAATGGTTATCTTCTTGTTTAATGTGTCATTGACAAAGCAGCTATACACACAAGCAAAGAGCTGACTGAGCACAGAGTGTCCTACTGCAAGACTTGACATCAACACTCCTACTGTACAATGTGATTGTAAAGACTTCCTACTTTGAGTCTTAACTGTAAGACATCCTACTGTAAGACCCCCTACTGTAAAACTTGACTGGCCACAGCCTCCAGTGTGCCAGCAGTATCGGACTGACGGCGACGCTCCCTCCCCAGCGCTTCCACTAATCTCAGCTTGTCAGCAGTCAGCGCCTGAATGCGACACAGCTCGCTGATCATCACAGCCATACAATAAACACTGAATTACATTTGAAATCAAATGCAAATGCTATACTTAATTTTAACACAATACTAGCAGGCCAGTTTACATTGTTATGCATAACCACAATGGCTCACAGTCATATATATACAGCCAAAACTCTGCAAACACAGCAATGTAGCTTACTTCAATCAGAATTTTGAACAGCAACTCAAAGTTTCAACAAATTTCAAGATGGAGGGACAGGACCGAAAAATCACAGCAGAATGATTGACAAAGAAAGAAGGAGAGAGAGAAACCTCGTTGTTGGCATGCAGTACATCGAGTGAGGCCTGGCGCTCCTTGAGAGTGTGAACAAGTACTTGGTGTTCAGTGCGCACACTGCTGCACACAGCCTCCAACTCACCCACCTGCTCGCACAGCAAACCTAAGCTGTCACTAATGCTACAGATAAAATATATTTTAACAGTGGCCGAGTAACATGCGATCACAAAAAAATCTCAAGATGGCGGAAAAATCAACAACAAAATTAAAAGCCATGAGAAGTCACCAATGCTATAGCTTGTCTCAACACTAGAGAACAAAAACCCAAATGTACTGCCATGACTGCCACCTAGTATCAACGAAGAAAATCAACCGCAATTAACCGAACCAGCAATAAACCATCAAATTAACAAATGGCAGTACAATGCTGGCCATCTTCTGGCTTACTTGACATTGACCAACAAATCTAAGAGGATCAGTCTTCACCAATATTTAAAGCAAACAACGCATCTGGAAGACCTTGCCGTTGTTGGCTCGCTGTGCCTCTGAAGCTATGAGTGCAGCGGACTGAAGCTGAACCATCAACTCAAACACCTTCTCCCTCCACCTGATAGACACAGATAAAATTAACTGATATAACGTCACAACACTATCAGACAAGTTAGAGTAGTTAAAGTTAAATAGAAAAATAAGCACTACAACTGATAGTCATAGATAAGCAGGACCTGCAAGTACAGCTTACAGTTCAAAGTATTTGCAAGAACAGTTCAAAGTTGTGAATGGATGAGGCACACCTGGTGAGGAGGCACTTCTTGCTTGTGATGACTTCTCTGCCACCCTGCGACAATCAATGCAGTCGCGGCTACAAATTAAAATGTAATATATTGCAGCTTTGGCTTGAACGTACCATATACAAAAACACTTTTTTAAACACGCCAAATACATCATTAGTACACAAACAATAATAATAATAATAAGCTATATCGCACTGAACATTCTCGAGTGATAATTTACAAAGCATCTATCATTCTGTGCACTAGCACAGAATGCGCAATTTGATGCAGCAGCACTAGAAGACTTGACGGGCGCTAAGTAGGAGAGTTGCCTGCCTGAGACAGCTGCAGCTCCTGGATGGTGAGTATCTCCGCCAGGGCGTCCAAGCGTGTCCGGAGCGCGTCTCGCTCTATTGACACACGCCGCTGCTCGCTCTCCAGTGTCTGTCGCACAAGGCATGAAACAACGCAGTCTGATAGAAACACCAGATGCAAACCCAGAAGGACTATCAATACAGAATTTAACAAAAAATATTAGTAACTAGAGCTGCTTTAATCTATAGACAAAAGCAGGCAAGAAAAAGCTACGAAAAAGAAATTAGACTGTGCCAAAGAGGTTTCACATCATTGCTTCGATAGTGATTGGTTCATCTAACCAGATACTGAATAACTAGATACAGAATGGCGTTCACTTTCTCAAGCCATACGTACTCCATTAATACCTACGCAGCCGCAAGGTGGCATAAAACTCCTGTCTAATAATTTGTGCAATGGTTCTATAATGATGACCAGTACCTGGTTGGTAACCTGGAGCTCAGACACGGTTTGTCGCCAGGCGTTGGATGACTGTGATGTGGCGTCAGAGTCAGAGAGGTACGTCCTCAGCTGAGCGACCATGTGTCGCAGCTCCGTCTCTCTGCGCTCACACTCACTGCAACACACAACAGGCCATCATCGCATCACTTTGTACAAGATGCAGCATTTGTAATTTGAGTAGTACTTAGTATTATGTTTGAGAAGGCTGCTTCTGTCTATTCAATCATTAACAATGATTTGAAAAAACGACCCATATGTCATGCTAAGGAAGTGAATATTCATTCACTCTTCTTAGCATGACATAGGCGGTTTTTTTCATAGTGTTTTATATTTCAGATATCACAATTCATACAGTTTGTAGAAATGCATTTAAAATACAAAATGGATGGTAATGGATGTTGTCATAGGTATCAACGAACTACAATAATCCACACATACTCAACAACTACACATGTTAGTCACTCATGAGCATTATGAGGTCAAAATCATCCATGCTGCAATGTTAGTCAAATCAGCGTGTTATATGAATACAACATCTGTAGCAGAACCAACATTCTTCAGCCCCCCCTCATTACCCTACTTGCAGTTGCAGTTTTTCCTCCCTGCTCACTGCTGATGCAGTCGCCTCGTGAAGTCTCTGCTCCAACAGAGCGACCTCAGCGCGCTTCACTGCCTCCAGAGAATCAAGTTTAGTCTGCCACTCCGTGCTCAATCGATCCAGTTCTGCTTGTGTTTGATCTCGCTCGACGCGAAGGCTTCCAATCTGCATGCACACAGTTGTAGACAATACTTACAATATCCCTTATTATAGAATGGCACTTAAATTCTCATCGCTAGCGTATTTCGTCATTGAGATTGTAAAAAATGTGTACTGGCATACGGTGCTCAAATTCACATGAAAGTAGGCTATTAGTTGGATGGCACACTGATAACGTTTAGAGTGGACTTCAATTATAGAATAAAATCTTACTGAATAAATTGTATATATTTTAGTAAAAACCTTTAAACGTGGCTACCGTTAGGCATCATTAACTGAAAAGCAAGCATTGAAACAACTGCTGGACTATATTCTGAATTAAGATCTCATATAGTGGTCATGGAGTATCACAAATGTGCAGCTCTTTAAATAAAATAAAATATAAAATAAAGTCTCCACTCGCCTCAGCCTCTGTTGTTCGCCTAATTAGGTCGTTATCGGCATACAGTGCCGCCACCTGGTGCCTCCACTGTTGCTCCGCGACCTCATGCTCGACCTTCAACTGGGTCGCGACCTTCTCCAGCGACACCCTTCCACTGCTGACCTGCATTCTCAGCTCTTCAATCTCTGCAGCCTGTCACAACAACAACAGTAGTGATTTAGAAGGTCTAAACATCAGTATGGACATCAGCAGGTGACACCGAAAACCTACCCAGTACCTATTCCTACCAAGTACCCACTCAAGAACAACCTTTTAGCATGGCCTTAGCCTACAATTCCTTTAACCTACAATTCCTTTAGCCTACAATTCCTTTAACCTACAATTCCTTTAGCCTACAATTCTTTTATATCTCTTGTTAAAGTACCTATAAAAGATACGGTACTTTTAAAAATAGTTAAATGCATCACAGACTGGTACATCATACTAGTAGTAGTGATAATTCAGTAATAGCCGAATTTGCAATTCACGACTCTAAATATTAGATTCAGTTACTCAATTGGCCCAAAAACACAAATTTCACAAATTCAGATAAGCCAAGCAACGAAAAACCTTCAGACCTGCCGGGACACAATTCCGTCGTACGCCCCCGCTATGTTGGAAGCCATGGCAACCGCCGTAGCCGAAGTCACGGGGCCCTGACCGGACGCATTCTCCCGCCGGGGGCACAAGCAAGGATCACGCGCGCTATTGATGTCGGTGTCAGGCAGAGGGTGTAGGGGCCTCTGGGGACTTGGGTCGCGGCGGGAAAGGGGAGGGGCGACTTGAAAGGCAGTTGGTGGAAGAAGATTATCTGTGCAACGATAACCTGCTGGGGCTCAATGAAATTGTAACTTTGCATGCAGGGGAGAGCAGTCTAAACTCATATCCATACCACAATATCCATACCTTTCAAAAATTTGTGCATTTAACTTTCGGTGCAAATACTTAAAATTTTAATCTCTACAGCAAAAAAAAGCAGCTCAGCTACGCTCCGAATCAAATTTGAAAGGTAGATTTACTGAAGAAGTGTCATTCGAATTAATGTTTAATTCTGCGAAATTCGTATCATTTATGAAGTCAATTTATGTTCAGACTAGGATTTCACAGCAAGGGCACACCAAAGACAATAAAGTCACACTCACAGCGCGGCGGCGCAGTGGTTGACACGGGAGGATTGAAATCCGAGCCAGTTGCTGCGTCCGCCATCTTTGATCAACAATAATACGCTGCTGCCCCGCCCTTTCGTCACTAGAGCGGCGGTTAACGGACTATCAGCGCGGCGCCGAGCACCTGCAGTGTTGCCAACCAAAATTTAAAAGTAATAAGCAAATATTAAGAAGTAAAAATTGCAATATTAGTTCCGCTACAGCCACTACTATTATAGGTCTAGGCTTTATTAGCAGCTTGTAGGCTAATATAACAATGACCCATGCACCGAGGTGTCTATTTTTCTGCAATCAAAAGCTTTCGTCGGCAATAAAAATTCGCAATCAAAGGAATATCGTTTACGGCGAGAACGCGAGTCCTCCAGGACCTGACGTGAGGTCATGCAGCCACTTGGTGATTGTTTGGCGATGCGCTATCGGGTTGTAAGGGTAGTTCTAAGAGCTTACCCTTGTCGCAGTGGTCGGCCCAACATGACAGTCGTCATCAAAGCGAACAAACAGATCCCTCGACAATCTGCGAGGGGCCATCAAGCACTTGTACACTGTGTGGGTCCCGCTGGTCGCGTGACCACACTGCGCCTGATGCTCTGAAGTCAGCAGTGAAGTAGGCCTAGTCGCAGAGATATACCGATGCCTATATGTACTAGGTTGCACTCTGCATACAGAGTTGCAGACTCATCGACGTTCACAGTCATTAATTGATTGATTGACTTTAATTGATTGATTGACCTTAATTGATTGACGTTAATTGATTGATTGACATTAATTGATTGATTGACATTAATTGATTGATTGACTTTAATTGATTGATTGACTTTAATTGATTGATCGACTTTAATTGATTGATTGACTTTAATTGCTTGATTGACTTTAATTGATTGATTGACTTTAATTGGTTGATTGACTTTAATTGATTGATTGACTTTAATTGCTTGCTTAACTTTAATTGGTTGATTGACTTTAATTGCTTGATTGACTTTAATTGATTGATTGACTTTAATTGCTTGATTGACTTTAATTGGTTGATTGACTTTAATTGCTTGATTGACTTTAATTGCTTGATTGACTTTAATTGCTTGATTGACTTTAATTGCTTGATTGACTTTAATTGATTGACATTAATTGATTGATTGACATTAATTGATTGATTGACTTTAAGTGATTGATTGACTTTAATTGATTGATTGACTTTAATTGATTGATTGACTTTAATTGATTGACTGACTTTAATTGATTGACTGACTTTAATTGATTGATTGACTTTAATTGATTGATTGACTTTAATTGCTTGATTGACTTTAATTGATTGATTGACTTTACTTGGTTGATTGACTTTAATTGGTTGATTGACTTTAATTGATTGATTGACTTTAATTGATTGATTGACTTTAATTGATTGATTGACTTTAATTGCTTGATTGACTTTAATTGATTGATTGACTTTATTTGGTTGATTGACTTTAATTGCTTGATTGACTTTAATTGATTGATTGACTTTAATTGGTTGATTGACTTTAATTGATCCCCGATATGAAACCAGCATCAGTTAGGCCTACATAATGATTTGGGAGTGTGCAACCTATTATTTTTATTTATTAATTAAGACACTACAATACATTTACATAATTCAAGAGCTTTTTTGCAAGATTTTGGTAGCCTACCAAATAAGACAGTAATTTTGATCACAAGGGCCTTTATGAGTCTGGGGCCCCGTAACGAATCTGGGGCACTACAGTCTGGGTCTGCAAGCCTGAGGTCTCCGCATAGTTGTTGCTGCCGATAGGCACATCTATACACTACTAGCTGGGGTACCCGGCGTTGCCCGGGTCATTTCGGAAATTATTGATCGATGAAAATTGAGCATGACTGAAGCACTGGAACTGTATCTGTAGGAAATGACAATAAAGAAAATTTAATGTTTTTTCCCATT
>JAQIWG010004495.1:0-15931 GCA_034695025.1 Chamaedrilus cognettii | reverse complement strand
CTAATGCCCAAGCAATCCGGAAATGTCATCATCAATTATTGATTTGAGATAGCCATTAATTTGCCAAAATAACCAAATACATATACATGCAATACCATACATGCCGTCTGAATTCTGGAAAGAGCTTCCACTTAATGTTGGCATCTCAGGCTCTTATTTCCGGGATGTAACCGGAACCCGTAACCTCACTCTACAGGATGGGCCAAAAAAGGATACACGAAAGCTTTAGCTTTATTTAAAACAATTATTGAAGACCTCAGGAAGTTGAGGCAGATTTTTGAAAAAGTTACGGTAAGTTGCGGGAAAAATGTGATTTTGCGTAAAAAAAAAAGAAAAAAGAAATGTGCCAAAAATCAAAAATTGATAAAAACGAATTAAACGCGAATTAAACGCAATAAACGCCATTACGTTTCTCTAGGGACCTTGAAAGATACGGTACGTCTGTAGAATCTACCCTTAGATTAATTTTTGTGCAGTTGGCCTTCAACAATAGCAGCATTATCCATAGACGTAAAGAAAAGTGTCTGGTGAACTCACAGACGGGGGGGGGGGGGTAGCAGTAAAATTTCTCAACAGTCAGGGGGTTCAAGATTATCCTTCGCTGAAAAGCTGTAGCATCGACCTTCAGTTACATTTTTAAACCGCATTTTACACCTTACATTTTGGCTACTTCATCCTTTCTATTGGAGTCATAAATTTAGGCTGCTGATGAACTCAATATGAACAAATAGCTATTTCCTATAATGATGACTGACTGATGATGATGATGACTTTTGTGTATTTCCCTCTCTCTCAGGTGGACTACCAAACGTCATGTCCCTGGCGTCAAACCTCTCCACACCTGGCGGTTCTCCGCCATTCTCTTCGTGTTTCGATACAATTTTTTTCCAGCAGTTCATCTATCATTCCTATTCCTTTCCTTCCCCTTTTCCTTTTGCCCTCCATTCTTCCCTCCAATATTTCTCTCATCATTCCCTCTCCTCTCACTAAGTGCCCAATCCAGTTTTTTTTCTCTGCACAATGATGTCCAAGAGTGTTCGTTTTATCACAACTCTCGCCATCACTTCCTCGTTTGTTCTTTTCTCTATTCAGCTAATTTTCTCCATTCTACTCCAAACCCACATCTCAAGGGCCTCTATTTTTTTATATATTTTTTTTCTGAGTGGCCATGTTTCGGCCGCGTATAATGCACCGACCACACAACAGCTTTCACGATCCTCTTCTTCATTTTTCTACTCATTCCTCTAGTCAACAATTCCTTCCTCTTACTAAACCCGTCTTTTCCCATTCCTATTCTTGTTGTTATTTCTGCTTTACTGAACTTTCATCCTCTATAATCCATCCTGTGCTCCCAGGTACTCAAATTTTTCTACTTGTTCCACCCTTTGTCGGTCAATTACTATATTCATCACTCCTCTCCTCTTTGATATCCTCATTACCTGTATCTTTTTCACGTTTATCTTCATATCATACATCTTCGCAGTATCGTTTTAACCTATTCAACACCTTTTGTAGCCCGATCTCTGTGTCTGCTACCAGTCCTTGGCTATCTGCAAATCTTATATCTTTGAACTGATAACTACTCTACTGATCCTACTTTTGACCTCCTCTTCTAGTCCCTCCATTGCCTCCTCCATCATTGTTTCTACATAATATAGTGAGAACAGGAGCAGTGACAATCATAGGCGTAACTTCCTATGGTGACGGTGGTGATGCGTCACCTCCACTTTTTAAAAAGTGGTGATAATCACCGCCACTTTTTGAAAAATGATGATAATTATCACCACTGTTTTAGGCTGATCAGATAAAAAGTTAAAAAGAGTTTGGCAGTAGTGCCAATTACCAATCTACAGCAGCTGATCGATGCAGCCCAGCCGTCAATGCTAAAATGTCTTGTGAATGTCATGTATTTTGTGGATATGTTGGTTTCTCGTGGATGTGAATTTTTCATATGCATTTGAAATTTTCTTGTGGAAGGTCACTTTTTTGTGGATGTCTTTTTTTTGTAGACGTTTTCCAGTGTACGTGAAGGTTTCTTGGGAATTTGAACTCCTATTGTGGAAGAGACTTTCTTTTGGATGTTATGTTTTTGTGGATATTCTGTTTCGTGTGGATGTGAACTTTTCCTTTACACAGTGTTCAAAAAAACTAACCGCTTGGTTATGGCTGTGTTTCTTCATAAATAATTGATGAAATTTGGTTAAATTTTAATTTGTTTGCCCGTGCAATACAGGCACGCATCTAAGCTCTCCAAATTCGTCATTTCAAAGTGTATGCCGTTGGCATTGACGAGAGGGCGCTCGTCGGTGCACAGAGGTGCCACCGCCGCGCAGCATTATCGATAAAACGCTTAGAAAATTTGTTCAACGTTGTCACTTTGGCTGCAGAACAATTATTGTGTGCTCTGGAGTCTGGAATGCATTGGCTTTCTTAAGAGATGTTTGTTCAATATGTCTTGGCTTCTGCAATCAAATTTAATAGTAAGTGTTTATTGCATGGGTGATGACAAGGTTGTTAACAGTATCAATGCTCAGAGTGCCCTTTATCAGCAGTTGCTGATAGGTTTTTCTACATCTACGTTTTTGCACAGCCTTGCGTGAGCGGTGTATTAGCGGAGCGTTCACAATATTAATTTACGATATTCTGCTACAATTGCAGCTAAAATTTTATCACCAATAGGCCTACTTCATTGCTAATTACTGTCAGTTTCATAGGCATTTCAATTTCACCTGGCATGCTGGCAACGCTATTTTGTTTAGCGACAGAGGTTCCGGTTTTTTTAACACTATCTAGATTGCAACTTTTCTTGTAAAAGTTATTATTCTTGTGGCTGTCAAGATTTTGTCAATGTTTTGTTTTTTGTGGATCTAAACTCTTCTGATGTTTTGATTTTTTTGTGAAAGAATTTTTTTTTATCTATATAGACTTTTCTTATCTATATAAACTTTTCTTTCTTGTACATGTGGCTTTTCTTGTAGAAGGAGCTTTTTTGTGGATGTTATGTTTTTGTGGATGTGTGGATTTCAATGAATATTGAAGAATAACTACAAATTATATTCATAAACAGTTGATGAGCTTGAACTGTTCAATTCAATTTTGATCTGTCATATTAATACGATTAGAATACCATCGCAAGCTAAACATTTATCATGTTTTATTTGTCTTTATGCACTTCAAATAGTTCTCTGAAGCCTTGCCATTTTGTCACCACCACTTTTCAGCTCAAAGTTACGCCACTGGTGACAATAGGCATCCTTGCCTTACTTCTCTTCCGATTTTGCCTGGTTCCGAATATCCTCTCTGAACTCTCACTATTACCTCTTGGTTCATATACAGCTCTCCCACTAACTTACAATCTCTCCAATCAACTCCTATGCTCTTCAGAATGTTCATCATCTTCACCCAGTTTACTTTCTTGAACGCCTTCTCAAAATCCATAAAATATACATAGTCAATAAAACAATCAATGAAACATACATTTCCATATTCTAGAATTTTTTCACTCAGAATTCTCATTACCCCGATTGCCTCTCTGGTACCCATTCCTTTCCTGAACCCAAATTTGGTTTTACCAATTACGTCCTTTGTCTTTCTCTCAATCCTCTTTGTTAATACCTTGAGCATGATCTTTTATGCATGCGGTATGAGACTGATTGTCCTATCTAAGGCTGTTAAACACACAATAACTACCACTAGCTAACTAACTAACTTAAACTAGCTGCTAACCCAGGGCCAGATAATTAGCTCTTTTGTTGTCGTCAGGAAGGGCATCCGGCCATAAAAACCCAGCTCCAGCAGTCCTGATCAGGGCGGGCAAAAACGTGTAAACCTGTGTGAAAACATGAACATTGACAGATCACAGGATAAAAAGGAGGTTAGTTTAGTTTAGTTGTCTTATAGTCACTGCAGTCATTGGCATTTACGTTCTTTGGAATTGGTGTCATCACTATCTTCTGTGAATTCTGCTGGCCATGCGCCTCTAATATACATCTATTTACACAATTTGATTATCTCTTTCATCTCTCCTTGTCCTAAGCATCTCGTCTTCAATACTCATTTCCTTCTCCATTTCGATGTGTCTCAGATTTGGTTTCCCCACTTTATCATATAATTCCTCCACATACCTCTTCCATCTACACTTTATGTCTTCTGGGTCAGTCAGTATTTCCCCTGATTCATCTTTTATGCTGCTGTTCTTGTTAGCTTGTTTATCTTGTCTCGTTAATTTCTTAACCTTTTCATACATCTGATCAGATCTCCCTATTCTGTCCAACTCCTTCAATTCTTCACACTCCTTAGTTTACCACGCTTCCCGGGCTCTGTCAGTCTCTCTACTTAACATTTTGTTCAAGTTTTTATAGCTATTTTTCCCTTTCTCTGTCTTTAAGTTTTTGAATTTGCGTCGTTCATCCATTTTGATGATCACTTCTTCTGTTATTCATGGTTTCCGTGCAGCTTTCTTGCTCATATGTCCGATGTTATCCTTTGCACTTTTCACTACGATTTCTTTCATGCATTTCCTTCCATCACTCCTCTACGTTTCTCTTGTCGTATTGTCGTTTCTGAATTTTGTTTTCTATATCTTGTTGAAAGGCCATCTTGTTTGAGCTTTGTTTCAGTTTTTCAATATCTCATGTGTTCTGTGCCTCCCCGGATTTTCTTAAGTTTAACAGCTTTCGTCATTGCAACCAAGTTATGGTCTGAGTCTGCATCTGCTCTAGGAGAGCTGGAGGCATTTTTGACGCTATTACGGTATCTATGTCTCACCATGATATAATCAATGTTATATATATTACATAATTTGTGTGCCCACTTTTTTAGTCGTGTGCTTTTTTTTATGCATTTTCTTTCAATTGTTCATTTCGTGTGGTATGTAATGTAAATACAAATTATTAATTCTTCTTGAATTAAATTAAATGGAAGTTTGTATTGTAGTCAAATTATAAAACATTTTAAAATATTCAAAAAAAAGTACTATTTAAAAAATCTTCAATTTGCTTCGTCAGTTCTCTGTTCAATTTTATCAATTTATCGGGCGCAGCGAATCTCTGGGATCAATGCACATGCGCGGCTTGTAGAAAACATTGCTTAACATTCCTCAGCCTTTTTGAAGGTTGAGGAATGGAATTTGTGTGATGGAGTTTGAGTAATTGCTATTTAGAAACATTTCCCGCAGGTGTCTTAGCGAATTGTTTAAATACCGGTACTGAAATGAGCGTTGTGGTTTTACAGGAGTCATCAATGAGTGATGCGGTGCATCAGTGAGTGACGTGATGCATCAGTGAGTGACACAGTGCAGCAGTGAGTGACGCAGTAGAGCAGTGACACGGTGCAGTAGTAAGACACTACAGAGGATGAGTGCTGAGTCGTTGGACGTCGCTCCGAGCCCACCGGACTCCTCACCACCGCGCTCCCCCGACTGTGACGCTGCTCGCCTTCCTCTCACTCACAAACCAGCACTTCCTGCAAAGACTTTCCTCGCAAACCTCAACAAGGGAACGTCGCTGGATGCGCTTGAAAGTCAATGTGATGTGGAAATGAGCCGGTTTGAGACGACGAGCCTCAATGATCTCTCGCTGAACCATGCAGACGTTCAGTCACAGTGCTCAGCAGTGTGTGCCAGCAGTGGCGAATTGGAGACTGCTGATTGGCTGCTGCTGGGTCGCAACACGCGTCCTGCTGCTGTGCGCCCTGAACATATTGCACTGACTCACATTGTGAGGACACTAAGTGTGCGCGCCGTGCCTCCTCAGGACGACAACGAGTTGCGATACGTTCCTGAGAAAGCTTCCCCAGTCTCATTCTGTGACAGTGAGCTGGGTGGGGTGGATGTGAGGCGGTCAGTGGGAGGGCTGTTCTGTGTGGAGGGGGCTCTAGCGACTGCAGTCATGCCTCCTGTGCCTGTTCAAGAGCTTCCAGTTCAATATATGACGATGCAAAACAGCATTCGCATCGAGCCTTCCCCGGAGCGGGTGCTGGAGCCTCCCAGCACGCCGGTGCTAGCGCCTGCTGAGCAGGAGATCCCGGTGGGGGAGGAGGAGGAGGAGGCTGGTAGTGCTGGCGAGACTCGTCAACCCACCTACGTCAATGTCTCAGACTCAGCGCCTACTGTCTGTGAGGCAGAGGAGCCAACTAACCGACCCGACATAGCTGTTAATCGGCCGGACATCGAGCAGAAACTCGACCGGTTCTTTGGTGAGACGAAGAAGGGTGTGACGCCGATAGAGGCGATGGTGTACAACGAGCTGTTGCTGGGTCCTAAGCAGCCCTCGCCTAGCGGGGGGGGCGCAACACACGACACCAAGCTCAAGAAGTCGTCGGCGTGGTCGCTGTCGTCCAAGCTCAGTCTGCACCCCTCGTCGAACCAGCTCAAGTTGCCCAGGAAGGCTGAGCTCGATCTAACGCCACCCAGGGCCAAGGAGCACACGACGACCTGGCGCGGCAAGGTGGCGCGGCGCTTCCGTCGCTCGCCGCTTGCCACGGAGCCCACCGCCCCCGAGGACATGGCGACGGTGACGTTTGGCGCGCCGCTGGAGGAGTGCACGACGTCTGCGCGCGCTGAGTTGGTGCCGCTCATCGTGGAGGTATGCGCACACATTGTGGAGGAGCAGTGCACGGGCAGCGCGGGCGTGTACCGCGTGCCGGGGCAGAGCCGCGCCGTGACAGAGCTGGTGGAGGAGGTGGACGGGGGCGCGCCGGGCAGCATAAGCATGGCGAGCGAGCGCTGGAGCGACGTCAACGTGGTGGCGAGCCTGCTCAAGCTCTTCCTTCGCAGGCTGCCTGAGGCGCTCGTCACCGACGCACTCTACGACTCTGTCATCGCCGCAGCGCGCCTAGCGCACGCAGAGAAGTCTGCACTGCGCCTCAAGCGCCTGCTGCGCGACCTGCCTGAGCAGAACCGCGCGACCCTGCACTTCCTCATGCGCCATCTGGCGCGCATTGCGCAGCACCAGGACACGACCAAGATGGACGCGCACAACCTTGCCATCATGTTCGGGCCGTCCCTCGTGCGCCCCAGCACCGAGTCGATGACCAATATGGTGCGCGACATTGACGATCAGAGCGGCGTCATCGAGCGCCTCATCCGCCACGTCGACTGGTACTTTGGTGACTGGACCGAGGAGGCCGATGCACCAGTCCCACTCAGGCCCTTCGACTCGTCGGCCTTGGGTTCCAACTTGCAACTGCTCGCCAATGCGGAGAGCCTTGTGGCCGCGCAGCCCGTGCCCGACGGCGTGCCTGGAGGGCCCATGGGGGGCACACAGGACGAGGACGCCCCTTCTGCAGGCTTCTTCAATCTCGGATCTGGGCGCCATAGTCGCCGGAATAAGAACAAGGTGGACAAGGACGCAAAGGAAGACCCTCCGACTGCTGATCTGAACCGAGAGGTGCAGCTGAAGAGGGTGAGGGTCGCAGGTCATGCCGGGGTCAAAGTGAAGGACACTTCGCCTGCGCTAACGAGGGTCGATCTCGCGCGCAAGGTGTCACTGTCTGTCACAAGCAACAAGAAGATAAAGCGCCGCTACACGGAAAGGGTGGGTCAGCGCACACAGCGCGCACTCAGTGGCAGCTCAGCACACGAGGGCAAGGACAGGGGGGGCACTCATGGGGGCAAAGACCAGGGCAAGGACAAGGCTCGGGTTCGGGAGGAGGATGTGAACCAGGACAGAGTAAGGGACATGGATGCAGTCCCCCCTCCAGGGCAAGGTGTGGCGGACAAGGAAGCAGAGGTGGAGATCCGTCGCTATCCTGCGTACAACTTTGTTGACACGACGATCAAGCGCTCAATGAGGGGGCCGCATATAGCAGAGCCGGAGGAGCCGAGGGCCGTGTCCCCGCCTGCTAGGAGCCACGTCATCGGGCATTCAGCATCAGCGATTGCATTCCCACCCAGTAAAGTACCCAAGTCTCCTGTAGTGGGAACACGGGATGCAGCGTGGGAGCTGAGTGGTGGTGTGGAGGGTGAGGGGGGTAGGGAGGGGGAGAAGGAGGACGAGGTCTTTCACTCGGATCCCCTCGCTGGTGCTGCTCTATCGCCAGGGGTGTCCACCCCCTCGGGGCTGTCCCCGGCAGTGCTGCGCGCGCGTGCTCTGGTGAGTCACTCTGGAGGAGCACAGCGCCTGAAGCGCTTCTCAGAGACAGATGCGTCACGGTACGCCCCCCGCCCCCTGGGCGCCATGCCCCCTATCATCACCGGTCCCCCAGGCGCAGTGCCCCCCAGCATCACCGATGCATCGAGTCTTGCCCGCTCCCATCGCTACAACGTCGTGATCCGCGCGCCTGAGGGGCGGCACTACTACGTGCTCGAGACGACGCGTCCGTCCGTGTTCTTCGGTCGACAAGACTCGCTGAGTGCCTCTGGACGGCGGCCTCATGCTGTAGCGGAGCGCCTGCCGCCCGACCAGCTGATGATGACGAGGGTGGAGCCGAGGGGCGACACGGGCTGCAACGGGCCGCGGGGCTGTGAGAGCATGGACGAGGTGCCTCTCCGCAGGTACTTGTATGGGATTGACTGCACCGCGGTGACCAGTGTCTAGACGACTTCTCCGCGATCTAGATGACTGCATCGTGGTGACCTACGTCTAGACGACTGCACCGTTGTGATCTACGTGTAGATGCACCCTGGTAACCTGCGTCTAGACGACTGCACTGTGGTGATCTGTGAACGAATTTAGATATTATATATGCGGCAGATTTGTGATTTTAACTGTCAGTAGATGGCTGAATGTAAGATTTAGTTTAATTGATGCACTGTAAAACTAGAAATTTTTGCTGCATGTTATTTTTACGGTTTTGCCTCTCAAATATTTAGCTGCACTTAACTTTACCGGTTCTGAGGACTGTCCAACCAGTCGATTTTTTAAATAGAAGTGTCAACCAGTCGATTTTATAATGGTGCACTTACTCGCATTTGGTATCAATTATATCATTTTTGCATTACGCTTATTTCTTTTCCTTCTCCTAGTCTCTTCGCTATTACATAACAACTATACTTTTCCTCTACAACATTCTAAGCTCAAATCTGTGACTCATTGAAAGCTGCTTTATTTCATTAACGTTAGAAATTATCGTGATCAGCTCCACATCAATGACGCTATTTACGTCATGTAAACGGAGGGGCGGATCCAGCCCGTCATCCTGGGGAGGAGGCGATTTTGGCCCAAAACCATAATTTTTCCTTTTCGTGCAGAACTCGTGAGCTGGGGGGGGGGAAGGGGTTCTAACAGAATTTTTCTCCCATCCAAAACTTTTATCTGTTAATTTTCCCCTTTCCTGAACCTTTGGGGGGGGCGATTCACTTCAGAGGCGACAGTCTGGGAGGGTGGGGCGATTTCTCCTTGAACCCACTCCACTGTATTATAAATTCACATTTCTATCGCCCCTTTCCGCCCCCGATCGCCTCCCCCCCCCGTTGATCCGCCAATGTGTGAACGACACGCTCTATACTGTTAAACTTGAAATTTTTGCATGCATGTAATTTTGGAAAATTTTGCGAAAAATGACATTCTCTCAAATAAAATTGCAGAAGCTGTTTAATTGATAGTGGTGGTTCCTCAAAAACCCAAAATTTAAGTGCAGCTAAAATTCTAGGAGGGAAAACTGTAAAAACAACACGCAGCTGAATTTTCATATTTGACAATAAGCAAATTTAGCGTGGTGCGGTATTATTGCCAGTTGACAAATTTTTACCTTAGGTCGGTTTAGGAAACGTCGCTGGTAGAATTTTATTAACAGTAGGCCTATATTTATATGTACAATGTACAATTTGTATATTGTCATATAAAAAAGAATAATAATGTTGAGATTAACTTTCAAAAAAATTTAAATGTTGAGTTTAATGTCTGCTTCCGCGTTCGAAGTCGTCATCGGCAACGTGGCAGACGAACCCAGACCACCTTGCCAAAGGACACACGAAGTGGCCGTCATAATTTGTCAAACTTTTTTTGCATGTGAATCTTGTCCGCGTAGTTATTTTTGAGCAATGCCTAAGGGATTTACAATCACCTCTCGCCGCTGGCAGCCGATTTGCACTACCAACGACACCCGATCCGTTTATAGTTCCGCTCTGATTGAAAGACTTTTACAAGCTGAGAAATTGAATTCTCTGTATAGCTACATGTAGAGTGAGTATTGAACCCCGAAGGCCCGGACCTCTAGCACGGAAGTCCAGTGTAGAGACCACTCGAGTAGACAGTACAAGAATTGTGTGGCCTAGTAGTATACCATACATGGATTATATGAACCAGCGTTCACTTTGGCATTTTGTATTTAAAAATAGTTCACGACCTATCTGGCCATCTATTATATATAGCTTATGCAACTTTTTTTGCGCGTGTAATTTTCACAAGTTTTGATGATTTGCGAAATTTGCCTAAAAGACATGAACATGAAAATTTCATGTGTTACGTAAGATAGTGTAAGATTGTTGAATGATATAATGATATTAACATCTTAATTTTAAAATCCGCGAATCCGCCTATGGCAGTTTCGCGGAACCCTACCGCTGGCGAACGACAGTAACTGAACTGCTGGACTAGAATTAAGCATATAGCAGTGGTTATAAAATTTTAAGGCCAATTTTTGTGTTAAAAATCCTTGAGGGCCATTTCAGGCTTCGGTCCAGATCATGACCACAGTGGCCCTTTTGGAAAGAGTTACGCACCCCAAAGTTGCCCTTTTAGCGACGCTTCCGCAGGCCACATAAAAAGTCCTCGCGGGCCACTTTTGGCCCACGAGCAGCACTTTGAGAACCCCTGGCCTATAGGATAAAATACACCGTGTTTTAAAAGTAAAGGACCCAATGAATTTCTTCAATAACTACGGAACACAATAAGCCTTGTCAATAAAAAATTTACCACATTAACTTGGATCATTGCGTCATATGTTTGCCAATTTGCATTGAATTTCATCGCGCAATTAAAACGATACGAGTAGTCAAAGTTGACCTACAGAAAAATTAGTCAACCAAGCTGGAAACTGCTTAATTGCGATTTGCATCAACAATTTTGTGGTAGTGATCACTTATATGCCAATTCAGTAATTGTGGGCAATCCAGGAATGTACACTTCATGTTTCAACAAGATTTGGTTTCAACATGCACGTGAAACATTAGCGTGGTATAGAAAAAGAATGACACAAACACACTCTGTGTCAAAGTGGCGTGCTGTTATTTATCACAATCTAGCAGCATTGTGCTTCAATTACGAAGACGCGTCAGAAAAAAATCCACGTCAACTAGGCCTACATGTACCTGAAGCATTGAATAATAAAAGTGAGAAATTGTAGCATTCTATAGTTATCACAAAGATAAACAGCAGCCTGAACAATTTTTATTGTCTTGCACAATAGATGCAAATGGCAATTAAGCAGTTTCCCAGTTTGGCTGGCACTTTTTTTTGACGTCAACTTTTGCTACTCATTTCTTTTTTACGGCTTGATGAAATTCAACGCAAATTGGCAGAAATATGAAGCAAGGATCCAAGTTAATGTAGCGAAAATTTAATTGACAACGCTTGTTGCATTCCGAAGTTATTGAAGAAATTCATAGGGTCCTTTACTTTTGAGTCATGATGTAGATATTACTATGACTGTATGATCTTAAACACTTTGGTTTGACTCCTCTACTTTAAGCAAGGGTGCAACCACCAGGGGGGGTCGGATGGAGGGTCATGACCTCCCCAATTGAAAGCGTTTTTCTATATCAAATGTTATTTCTGTAACCTAAGTACTGTAGTTGTATCACCTTAAGCGTCTGACGGTCTGATCCTGATCTCCCCAACTTTTAGAGTGGTTGCGCCCTTGACTTTAAGATTTTAAAATTCTAGATTTTAGTCTTCAAACTGTTGATATTTAGATCTATTCGTATTTTGTACGCCTCTCGCTTTTACTCTGCATGTTCAATTTGAATGTATGTACACCTTCATTTTTCCAATTTATGTATCACTCATTCATTCATACTGTATACTTTGATAATGATTCTTGAGGGTCAGTCGATGTCAAATCATCGGATTAAAAAAACCATAATTCACTTAATTTTTCTTTTAATTGCTATCTTTTTTACAGTTTATGAATCAATCATTCATACTGAGCACAAACTGCAAAGTATGAGCTCTATGGCAGTGATACCCAAAGCGGTGGTCCGTGGACCAGCGCCGGTCCGCGGACTATGAGTCCGCGGCAAGCTGGGTAAAAAATAGGTCAAATTCTCTCCTTTTTTGATTGAACATACAACATAAGACATGAAATTTTTGCGTGCATGTCATTTTCGCTTGTATGTAATTAATGTCATTTCGCGAATCGGGAGAGTGCAGCTTTCTGAGGGGCAAAACCGCGAAAATAACACGCAGCAAAAATTTCATGTTTACAGGATACATATCGTGCCGTCGAGTTGTCAAGTGTAGTTACGACAACATTAAACATCAATTTCATCATAAAAAACAACACAGACAGTAAACTTATAGCAATAACTTTCTCAAATATTAACTGATTTAAACAATTCTGTAACTGTCAAACAATTAAGATAACTATATCTTCACCAAAATGACCAAAAAAATTGTTTCAACAAGCTATAACCATGTTCTTGCAAAAAAACTGAGGAAGTTCAATTTACACGACACAATGTAGAATATATGTTGAATACAACGAAAAACAGAACCATTGGACACTAGCGTGACACAAAATGCTTTAAAATAGTGAAGTGAACTTCACCCTATTCACGGTTGCGACGCTAGGGTGCTCAGCGTGACCGATTTTAGATTCAGCTGCGGTGACAACCAATTAGGAAAAGGTTGCTGAACTAACATGTCTTACGTACACGATCAACTATCGCCTGTGGGTGATGACTTCGATGGGTGTGTCATAACTGGCCTTCATTGCACCGATCTCTTCCCTTTAATCCACAAATCGAAAAAGCACAAAGCATAGGCTACAGCCAGCTCCAGAGATAAAAAGTATACAGCCAGCAGCTGCTCCTGTCTGAAACGTTACAACCTATCAGCTCATTTTTGAGTGTAGACTATTTACCTCAAATTCGTGATAGTTTTGAAATTTCAACTTTTTCAATATTTTGTGGGCATAATATGATCTGTGTGTAGATCTGTGCAAATTTGTCACACGTTTTCAGTCCTTCCAAAAGTTACAGATTGTTAATCGGTTAGCATTTGACAAAGTATATGTAACAGTAGGCCTATATGAAACAGTTACTTTAGTGTCTTCTTTTTTAACACACGGGTAGACTATTTTAATCCAATTTTATTGACGGTCCGTGAAACCAAACATTTGAGAAGCACTACACTATAGCGTGAAAACGTTTTGAGAAGCGGATCGCAAAGACTTCGGATCGAAAAGACAAGGATCGTGTGACGATGGGTTAACCGTCACGAATTTGCGGCAAACGTTAAAAACGTATGGCTTTGAAATGTCGTAACTTGAACAACTGCTACAGTCGATATTATCTGCTTGGAGTTTTCATCGCTGGAAACGAAAGTTTGAGAGCTTATAATGCAAGTAAAATGAAGAACACAGCCATAATTGACAGACGCTCTGGAGTATTGTTACGGCGTCGGATGAGGAGTCCACAAACCTGTGTCCAATGCCCCGGTGTCACGCATTATTTTCGCCTCCTTAAACTCGTCCACTCATAACGTAATCAAAGGGTTATAGAATGAAATACTAGACAACTGATTTGGATGTAATTTGGTGGCAGCATGAATGGTGGCTGGCTTAGCTCACATGATTTTTAGATTCATAGGAGAATGGACCACGAAGTTATAACAGTTTAAATTTGTAACGAAATAGTCTCCCCCTTGCATTAAAAGTCTCCCCCCATACGTAGTCGCACCAAAAACTACCTCTTGGCGACACCGATTATCCGATTGATTCAAAATCTGGATATATCCTAGGGAAATGTTGTCGAAATACAAGCCAATTTTCTGATATCTACATGTGTCAATTTTTTATCATAGACATCTTTGTAAAGTGACAAGTGTTATTGGTTTGGTTTGTTAAAAGTGTTTTTAAAGTCTTTTAAGTTTTGCATCAAATTTGAAGGAACACTGTCATGACAATAATTAACTTATTCTGCTCGAAAGAAGAAGCAATTGTTTCTACCGGAAGTTCTCTGACTGTTGCTGAGCAATAATAATTTATTGCTGTCAACTGATACATAAAAACGCCCAAATTAATCTGATGGCGTCAATTTGTCCAAGCAATTCCAGCCTCTGCACCCTTCAAATTACTGAAAAAAGTCACGTTTTATCGACAGGGATCCAGTCCGTGATCATAGCGCAGTGATGGGAGCCACCCAGAATATCAACGCTCAACTGACAGCGCAACATTAGTAGGCTTATAATAGGCTACTAGATTATTGATCGGGTTGTTATGTCTGCTGCATCATTATTCACCCTTGTTGTGATTATACCGCTCTCCTAGTGAGCGCTGCCCATTGGCAGAGACTATTATCTCATTCCAAGATCACCTAGCTGAAGCCTAGCATCTCGCTACCTATAAGGTTGCTAGATACGCAAAGCAGCAACGATGGCTTGATTTCCGCAGGAAATAGAAGAACACTTTGAAAATTGAACTTCACGCTGCTTAAATTGAACATAGCCTTCTTCATGACACTTCTGCTTTAATGCAACAGAATAAAAAAATCATAAGTTTTACGGAACAAAATTGTATGTAGGCTTACATGTTCAAGAAGATGCCAGCTATACTAACCCTGCAGATTTCAGAGCTTCTGATGAACAGTTGAAGAAGAAATTATTAAACACCTGTCAGGGGGGCCAATTTTTAGGGGGATGACTCTCGTTCGGTATTTGAGTCAGGGCTTCTGTTAACTTTGGTCGCTGCGCCTGAGAAATTGAGTCTACTCGAAAAAAAATCGTATAGCCTACGACCGGAGTCTCCAGACGCAAACGGCTAGTTGCTCGACCTCGATTTGATTGCGAATTAAGTGTGATTTAGTTTCGTACATGTAGTTCGATTTATCCCCAGATACCAATGGGACTCCTTGACAGTAATCTATTTGCACTCAATGATTAATTTGGACCAATAATTCGGGCCGAAGTAGATTCGCACTCAAATCAAGGTCGAGCAATCAGACGTAGGCCTAAGGCCTTTATTCCGATTGTGTAAGAAATTGCACATTCAACGTTTGCAGACGCTAGAATTCAAAGTTTGCGGCGTCGCTGTAGGCTAATTTCATGACATGTAGCCGAAACCAATATTGTACAGTCGTGGCTGCAACGTCAGAAAATGAAGATCGTGGCGTCTTGAGACGATAAGACGCTATTTATAGGAGTCTGGACGCTATTTATTGATTTAAAAACCTTAACAGAAGGCCAGATCAGAGTAAAATAGCGCCTAGCTGTTGAGTGTGGATTTATCAGTGTGCAGATTAAGATGTATTAAATAATAAAAATCGCGATAAATAATCATGTTGGTTAACAACCTAGGCTCAAAATTATTATAATATATATAGTAATGCGAATTTTCATTCAATCAAGCTCTCGCTCCCACTGTGGTAAAGGTTTGCCAGTGCTGATGCTTAAGCTCAGTAGTGCGAGTCGCCATATTTGGCCGGCGGTCTGCCAATGTAACCAGTGCTGCCAAAAACTGTAATGAATAAGATCTATTGGAAGTGGGGAACACGAATATTATTGTTTATTTGGCCTTAAAAACTATGTTTTGACCATTTTAGCGTGACAAAGCACATTTTTCCCTGGGAATGAAGTCAGGAATAGGGTGAGGGGAGGAACAGTAAGGACAAAGGCCTTTTTTCTGCAAATTGATTTTAAAATAATGCCTTTTTCAGCAATATGTGTCATAGCTTCAAAAGCGCCTCTATTTAATTCTTATATTTAAATAGAAGTTGAAATGATAAATTGTAATGGTAGAGTATAGCATAAAGCTTCTCGAAGTGACTCAGGCG
>JAQIWG010004494.1:0-15932 GCA_034695025.1 Chamaedrilus cognettii | reverse complement strand
ACTCTGTTTAGAACTGCGCACTCTGTTTAGAACTGCGCACTCTGTTTAGAACTGCGCACTCTGTTTAGAACTGCGCACTCTGTTTAGAACTGCGCATTCTGTTTAGAACTGCGCACTCTGTTTAGAACTGCGCTCTAGATTATGCCCCAATGCGCATGCGAGTCTTCCTATGCACGCTCGCAGCAGTCATGCTGGGCTATACGTTACAGAAACTGTACCGTACTGCGATAGGATAGCGGCGACTTAACACGGGACGCTAGCTGCGCGCGCGCGCTGTAGGACACGCGCGTTTCAGTACAGAGTCAGGACTCGACGGCTGCGTTCGTGAACCCGCTCGCGTCCCTATTGCGTGTCTATTCTATGTGAAGCTTTAGTGTTCGTGAACCCGCGCGAATTTAACGAGACTGCGGTCCGCACGGCGTGCGGGCAGCGAAAGAATTTTGACTGACAACAACCTAGAAATGAATTCATCAAAGCTGAACGGCAAACAAAAATGAGATTGTCAGACGTAGCGTGATGGCGAAATTAGTTTTAAACTATTATATCATTGGCTGCAGAAACTAGCGCGAATCAGCTTGATTCCAAACAGCCAATAGAAGTCCACCAAATAGTTTATTCCGTCATTTGACTGCCATACAACAATCCCCTTCTTGGTGCGTGTGCGCCAGAAGCATTGTTATAATCATATAGACACCATTCTAGGTTTGTACGTGTAGTAGACCGTAGTCATTGCGTGCAGCTGAGCCGTGAGATGAACAGTGCGCTGCAGGCTATAGTACGGCGAGCCTCGTTGTTTTGCGACGTCAGGCGACGCGACATCTTGCTGGATTTAAAGTCGGCGCGAGTCAATTCCTAGCAGCAACACCTAGTTGAGCTTAGGTCTCGCTGCGATTGCATTGCGGAATAGAAATTTTTGCCAATAATTAATATAGTCCTAGCATCAGAATAAATAGTAGGTTGTCTGTGCACAAACGTATTGCTTTGGCTTCAGGGCGAATTTGGTTGTGGATTTGTTTTAAACCTTACAGGCCTGTAGCTGCAGCAGCGCTGCTGCGCCGTTAAACATGTATACATGTGTGCTATAGGTTAAGATCGTTCAGCATTGGACGCATTCGAGCTTGAACTCGTCACTTCGCGATTTTTTTATTAAAAAAATCGAGAATGCAGTTCCGGTTCCATTCTAATTACTAGGCTCTATGTAGGCTATGTTATAAGAAGTCTAAAATTGTTATTAACCTTTAAGTAACCTAGAGTTAATCATCTGGATTAGCGCTGAGCTGTTTCAATTTAGGCTCAAATTACAAGTCCTTTTAAAATGTGAATCAATTTGTTCAGTTTTACGAAAGCCTCGCAGTTGCTTAAACCCTAGTTAAATTTGTTAGCTAAAATGCATTTTGTGGCTTTGCGACTTTGAGGCTTTAAGACTTCGAGACTTCGAGACTTTAAGACTTAAGACTTTGAGACTTTGAGACTTTGCTTCCCTGGGTAGAAGGCATTTCTAGCGATTTGCTTAGATAGTTAGGCTAAGAAATACAAGGTTTATGAAAAGGTGTTTGAAGCGTACAAGATTTAAGCCCTAATCGGATATTTTAGTTAAAATTTATTAAATTATAATTTATTAAATTATTTATTTATTTATTATTTTTTAAAGATTGCGCTATTTTAAAGAGTTTTTCATCTTTTTCGTGATTATAATGCAGCAAGACCAATGAGGTATTAAGAGACTGCAGATTCAGGCAAGGCAGCTTTATAGAAACTCAACTCTCAGCTAATTTAAATTATATCTTAACTTGATCATAACTAATTCTATAAATATTCAGAATCGTTTTCAAACGGCAGCTAGCCATCTTTCACCATCCCAGCTCTCGCATTCAAAACACCAGCGTCCTTGAGATGAACGAAGGGCTCCCCAACTCGCGTGTACATGTAGCGGTCTGGCGCGTTCACTGATTGTACGCTCGGCCTGCGCTCTAATTTCGCTGCGACGTGCCCGGCCATGTTTACGCTGCGATCAGGCCGCCGCGTCGGGACCAAATCTCTGCGACTGAGCGGCCGGGAGGAGAGGGGGCTTTGTGGGTCGACGTCCCGGCAGGACGCAGCGGCGCTCGATAAGGGAACGAATCGTCTGCGCAAACGATGCGGTGCATGCGAATTGACTGAGATCTGAAGATGGACTGCGTTGTGGATGTGTGATCTGAACGGATATTGGCTACAACATTTCGACGAACGTTGCAGAATTGAAACTGAAGCGTTACGTTGCTGTAAGTAAGAAGAGTTTGATGTCGAATTGAAGTTTCGTAATTATAAGAGTTAACAAAATGAGTGCATTGGACCTGCGTGGTATAGTGACTGTTGGTCGACAGCAATGCAGCAGTTTTTAGATTCGTAGCGTACAAGTACTGAAGTGTAGATCTTTACATGGATCGAGGATAGTTTCACGGCTTTCGACTAATTCTGGTTGCCGTGCTTGCTACTCAACACTTTGTGCCTCTGCATTGGACATTTCTGTCTAAAGAAATGCTTTCAAAGTAAGAAAACCTGCAAATTATCGTATGAGAAACGTAGAGCGTTCAACTTCACCAATATTACCCGTCTCGCAGCCTTACCAGTGCGTCAGCAAAGCGAACCGAACAGCATCGGCGCGTGATTATTTTAGCAAAAAATTATGAAATAAACGCGAAAGATCTTCACAACGCGAACAATCTTCAGAACGTAAGTGATCGCTGTATTCAAACTATCCCTCTCATCCCTCGCTCACAGCCGACACTGTCTGACGGGTTTTTGCCGATTCGTTGAAGGATCACACCACGGATAACAAGTACTATACTGCAGACCATTTCGAAGTGCGTACAAACGTGGCTTTGGATGTGCAACGTGCAGTGCGTGCAATACGACCGCTTTGCCCGGCAGCCGCCGGCGGTTTTTCTGTCAACAATACAAAACATGCCACGCGCCTCGCGCCGCCGCACGCATTCACAATGAACCTAATTAACTCGCGACAGAAAGGATCGGACGCAGTCGCCGTGTTCTTCGCGTTGCTGCTGCTTTTTAGCAGTGGCGGCAAACAGGGGGCTGGTGCTGGGGCAGGGGCAGGGGCAGGGGCAGGGTTAGGAGCTGGGGCAGGAGCAGCAGAGGTGGGGAGTCATGGTGGGGCCGCAGCTCGGGGTGGAGCGGGAATGGGGGAGCAGGAAGGGGCGGGGGAACATTTTCAGATGTTGCAGGGCATGCGCCCGGAAATATTTTACGATACGAAACTGCTGCCGGACGGCCACGAAGTCGCGTCGTACCTCCAACGCAATAAATCCACCAGGTGCGACCGCGCGAATGTTTTTTATTTGGGAAAGTTTCTAAGTTAAAGAGTGTGAAATAGTAATACGATCGACATATTTCGAATCTATGTCAAGTATATTTGTTGAAAGCATATCCACCCCAAACCGGCATCAATATAGTCTGCGGGTTTAGGTCTAAAAACGTTTAATCGCGTGCATCTATATTTTGAACAATTACTGTACGTTAGCAAACGGTAGCGATGCTACATCTAGAACTCTTGATCCACATGCTCCTGTAGGATGTTTGTACGTGACGATGTGTCGAATTTATGCATTTCATATTCGTCTTCTTGGTCTAAAATTAGAGCAATTAATGGGAAAAATGATGGAGTATTACCAGTCGTATTGTGTACTACACCGGCCTACTATGACATTGGAAACGAGTGTTAGGCATAGAATAGCAATAGACCGAAAAGCTGGCCTTAAGTTATAGTTTCTGAGCAACTACACAAGTACACATTTTCATATCTGTATTATTATCTTTCAGAATTCTAACTATAAATTATACAAAATAGGTGAGCAACTACACACATTGATCAAAAAGCACATCAAGCCCCTCCCAAGAGTGCTTGAAATGATTGTCTATGAGAGCTTTAATTCAAATAATATCGCACTTCTGATATTCGTAGGTTCTTCTTCCTATTGGAGGAGAAGACGTCCCCGCTGCTGCTATTGGTCACGCCCTGCTCCGCTCCCGTGACGTCATACATACGTCATCAACTCATGCCGCAGGACGCAGACTACGCAGGTCGACAAATTCTTTTTGGGATTGCAACTCCTTGCATGATTTCTTGCATTTTAATCGACCTGTCAGCTTTCAAATTACAGTGTGAGCTGTTAGGCCTATCAAT
The DNA here is from genome assembly GCA_034695025.1 of Chamaedrilus cognettii. Classification (NCBI taxonomy): domain Eukaryota; kingdom Metazoa; phylum Annelida; class Clitellata; order Enchytraeida; family Enchytraeidae; genus Chamaedrilus; species Chamaedrilus cognettii. The sequence continues at coordinate 11,752 of JAQIWG010004494.1, read as the reverse complement.
TCGTCAAGTAGATAAGTTTTGGGTAGGTGCCCAGATGAGGAATATTCAAAAGTGTACTCCCAAATTCTCAGGAAATTTTTGGCTGAAAACTATTTTAATGGGAGCAATATCCTTTGCAATATTCATAATTCTATAGCCTCGTTCGGCTTAAAATTATTGTTTAAGTATAAAATCTAAAATCTCTAGTAGGTATTTACATGCACATCAAAAAGAAAAAATTCAAAAAAGCTAGTTCTTAATTGGCGCGCTGTATAACTGTTGCGCGCCCTGCGCGCAGACCCCATAGACGCGTCCCTGCTGGCCCAGACGGACACCTCCCCGTCCTATCAGCCCTCCCTGCTCGCCTCCCACACCAGCCCCTCCCCCGTCACCTACCGTCACGCCGCCAGCCCCCCAGGGCTCTACTCCCTCGAACTCATCTCCCCCCACCGCCCGACAAGCGTCCGCCTCTACGCCTCCACCTCCCCCAGACCCAGTCCCCACCCAGAACTCCCCCTGGACTCCCGCTTGACGGTCATATTCCCCCCAAACGGCGGTTTGGAAGTATCCTGGCGCGCCAGTCCTAATCGGGGGGTCGACTACTGCGTGTCGGTTAGCCTCAAGGGGAACCACCCGTCACGCTGCGCGGCCCTTGCCTCCCTCAGCGGGGACCCGCCCCCCACGGCCCCCCCTCACGCCGGGTTTGGCTTCCCTCGCGAGGCCGCGCGACGGCGGAGGCTGAAGGCTGCGACTGCCCCTAGGAGGCCTCCCCAGCCGGATGGATCCGTGTATGCCTGCACGGGGGGTGCCACGCGGTATGTGTACCCTGACACGCGGCGTCCAGGGATGACTTTCTACGTGGATGTGTATGCTGTGGATGTGACGAGCAATCACAGCGTGGCGTATCAGTCGGCTGTCGTCACTGATGCTGTGGGTCCCAATAGCATCCTGCTAGGTACGGATAGCGTCCATGAAAATCCAGTTACCGTCCAAGATGATATCATAAATGCTGAACAAGATCCGGATAACGACCAAGAAGATCCCACTAACGCCGAACGAGGCCCAGTCAACGTCCAAGAAGATTCATCTAAAGTCCAGAAAGCCCCCACTAAAGTCCAACGCGCTCCGCCGAAAACTCAACAAAATCCAGCCACCCGGCCGTCCACCAGAGAATCCCCCACCGGTAAAGGCTCGGGTCGCAAAGGGGGCAGAACCCAGAGACTCACGGACGGGAATCTCCGAGACGTCACTCTACGTACTAACCCTGGCAAACCCAGCGCATCCATCACGCTCCAGTACCAAGTACAAGACAAGCCAGGCGTCGATCGAAACGCCGCTCTGCTTTCCGTGGTCGTACAGAAATGCTCCGCGGTTCCCCTCATTGTTCGCGTGATTCGTGCGCGCCCCGCGCAAAATGAAACCGCGACGGTTGCTCGCGCCGACCCTGCCCAGCCCACGGCCGCGGTGAGAGTACCCCGCGCAAGGCCAGGTCTCTATGACGTCAAGATTTCCGTGACGTCATCGGGCGTGGGTAATTCTGCAGTGCGGCTGAGGGTCGTGGCGATGACGTCATCGGTGGAAGACGATCCGCTGCCGAGGCTACCAGGTACAAGTTGTCTCGCTGTATTTGATATAACTTCTGCAATGATCGACTTTCATTTTCCTTTGCTGCATCTACACTGCTTTAGTATCTGAAATTTTCTATTGCTTCGTGCTTTTAGGACTATAACGAACAAAGACAGAGTAGAACAGGTGGTATAGATGTACCTGTTCTAATCACAGATTAAAAAAAATCCCCGACAAATAGCCTACTCGAAAAAGCCGACCCGGGTATAAAGGCTCTTTCTCCTATCCCTTCGTCTTGGGTTTCCATCAATAATTATAAATCGATTGTTTTCTGTAGCGAGAGGTCCCCGATGACGTCCCTGGACGCCGAAACAGACTTCAAATGCTATATTATTATAGGTGATGCGAGCCTGATGCAGACTGCTAGAGACGGGATTGGCTGCGAGGACGTCATCACGATGACGTGGCATCCGGCGATTGGTCGACACTGCGTGCGCGTGAGAGAGTCGTCAACCAATGGCGACATTCCAAGAAGAGTTAAGAGGAGCGCTTATTACTCAATTCCGTCTCGAAATAACTCGTCCGCGAAATATCTCAATGTTTGGTCGAGGGCTGAGGAGCCAATGGGAAGCGAATTGAATCAAGATACGCGCGCAGTATTACCAGTCACAAAAGATGTTAAATATCACAACACAAGTATTATGCCAAGTGAAGGGTATTACTCGGCAAACAAGAAGAGATACAAGCGGCGATCGCGAGTGAGCAGCCTGAATCTGCAGCAGCAGCAGCAACACCAGCAGCAGCAGCAGCAGCAGCAGAAGCAAAATCAGCAGCAGCAGGCGGGAGGCAAACAGAAGGGATGTTTTCCCCCAGCGGATCTCTCCGGAATGCGCTGTCGATCAGTCACATCTTCGGATAACTTACATGAAGCGAGACTTGTCGAGACTTTGACGGGACTCAAGGCAAACACGACCTACCTCGTCCAGGTCTACTTGTACCGTCTGGAGGGAGAGGGGGGCGTTCCGCTGAGTTATTCACAGTTGGAGGTGACCACGAGAGGCAACTGTTGAGGGGGGTGAGGGGGGAGGAAAGATTCAAAAGTTTTTATTCGTTGATGGGATTAATTTCAAAATGGATTATGACTGCTTGTTGGAGTTAACATTCGGGGCATTATGAAACTAAACCTGAACTTCGGGACAGTGGTCGGGGAAGATTCTAGAAGATTCCAGAAAGTCGTAGAAGGTTCTACAAGATATTATTAGGATCTAGAATGTTCTAGAAGATTACGGAAGGTTCTAGAAGCCACGCTGCGACTGGATATAAAGAACGCAATGTATGGCCGCATTCGTGCAATGCTTAAAGCAGAGTGAATTCCATCTTGAAGTTCTGAATTTGAGAAAATAGTAATTATTGCCAATATTTAATGAATCCGCAGTAGAGGATTTTAATTTTTAATTGGTTAGTCCCCAGGATTGATCTTACAGTGGACTTGATCTCACATGGCATCTTGATCTTATGCTGGAATTTTGATATAGCATGATGCGTTGATCTAACGCAGGCTTTTGATCATGCACGCATATGGATCATTGATAATTAACGGCGGCGGACACACCTTTGTAAATGCGATTAAGAGTGTCAGCAACATCATTTATGCAGTTTTGTACAGTTTTGGCAGCCAGCTTGCGTTTTTTTCTACATGTAGCCTACTATCGTGTTTGACGTGAGCGGCCAAGAAAACAATCGTTGTTCGTGTCGAAGACGATTTGAAAATAAGAACGAAGAAAAAAACATGGATAGCGATGACTGAAAATCACATAATGGATCTCAAACATTTCCGGTGATCAGTTGAATATAATACTAGGCTAATTGAACACGCTAACGCACCGTCTTTTGATCTACCTCGTTGAAGCATGGCCTATGATTATATATGAATATTTAAATTATTGTAGAGAACAGGTATGCTAAGAGTTTTTGTTATGAATTTGTTGAATTAGTGAAGAATTTGTGCTTGAAATAGTAGAGTAGCATGATCTGATGTCGATACTGAAAATGGTTTTTGCCTCGCTGGAAAAGTAAAAAAGAAAATTTACAAGTAGATATTCTGTACAGCGTAATTGGTGGTCCATGTCAGACGACAACATGATATTGTGGATCATTGTGGAGCGATAAAGCGGCCCGCATGAAGAGACTTATTGATCTCTGTTTACAGCGATCTTTTGTCGATTAAATGGAGGGATATTTAAACTTTGAACAGGGGATCGTCAAAGTGTTATTGAACGATGTGTACAGAGGTAAATAGTATTCATTCATTTATTTATTTATAATTGCTGTAGTCTCGTGTGTACGATAGACTAGAAAAAGAATGACAACGGCTGAAAATGGATGGAGTCTTGCTCTGATTAATATATTAGCGGCACGAAGTAGGCTAATGGATTGAACGTTGTTTCACTAGATCTGTAAAATTATCACTATCTTTCTTGTGATTTCACAAAGAAGCGCAAAACTTGTATACGGCCGTATGAGACACGCCTCAAAATGAGCTGTTGACCGTGGGGGATGGGTCACGTCAGAAGTGTATTGAACCCAGGGATTATTTTCATTAATATGCATGACATATTCTTGGTGCGTTAAAAGTGCAATATACATACATACATACATTTTAAGTGTGGACACCAATCAAATTGTGGCAAAAGTGGAGTTTAAAATCTCAAAATTACCACGTTTTGGAGTAAGAAAATAGAAGTACATAATCCTGAAAAGCGTCTTTTCTAAAGGAAAATGTGGAATTCATAATTCTGAAAAGTGTCTTTTGTAAAGGGAAATGTGGAGTCCATAGAAAGCGATAGCACTTCGCACGCATTTCTTAATTGTATCAAGTAATTGATACAATTACTTGAATCAATCCCTGATTCCGAGCCCGTTCGAGCCCGTTCGAGCCCGTTTATTCCGTGCCCATGCTCTAGTCTACCGTTGTCCATAGAACGTCCTCCTTGTTCTTGTACATAGTAGTGTTGTCGTGAACTGCTGAAGGGTAAAACGTGAACGAGTCTGTGCCGCGGATGCTGAAGTCGCCGATATTTTGTGACTATTATATAGATCAACACAGCTATTTACTGAAGCAGTGCAGTGTATAAGCCTACCGGGCTTCCGTTTAGCTTCGTTTTTTTCGGCGTCCAGACGCCAAGGCCCAGGCGTTTTGTCGGCTCGAGACGCCAGGGTTCGAGACGCCAGACGGTCAGACTTTTGAACGCTTGGAGACGCCTGGCGTGCGATATTTTCGCGTCTCGAAAGGCCATTGGTTCGATTTTTTGGCGTCTGTGTCAAACGTTATGGAGACAGCCGTCGTGACGCCGATCAGCGGAGGCACTGAGTGTATTTGTAACTGCTGGCATGCATGTGGTGGTTCTCAAATTCTGCGGTTTCATCTTCTTTAGAAGGTTAGATGTATTTGATTTATTGTGCAAGTCTCAAAAATGCGTTTTAAAAATATTATCTGTTTCGTAGGCCTAAGATGCTTGGCATAGACTACATGTAATTGGACAATAATTTGGAGGACCAGGTCGGTAGCCTATACTTGTGAAATTTTAAGATGATTAAATATTACCCTATATTTTTTGTAGTCATTCACGGTATTTCGATGCAATCCTTATATTTTGTTCTTCAATATCATGTTTGCTATCATTTAACTAAGTTTATAGTTTCACAAAGTTTCACTAAGTTTATAGTTTACACAAAGGAATCGTTGCAGTTCAACCATCAAGTAGACAATTTGAAGCATTCATGGTAGATATTATCATATGACTTTCATGTCAATTACGCCACCTTTGAAAGAGACCTGAAGTTTGCCAGCAGTGGCGTAGCCAGACATTTTTGCCGACCGCAGCAAATTTGTGGCCTATTCTGCTCTTTTATTATAAGACCAAAAGAGTATACTGATTTTTTTAGCGGAAGAGGTGTCCAAGAAGAGTTGCATTGTTCGAATGCGGAATTGTTCAAATATTATTGCGTCAGTCTCAATATCGGTGCTAACTATAGGCAAGTAGCTGCCATGCCATCTACCCCCCCGCCCCCCCATGAAAACTCAACGAATTTGGACAAATTGGAAACGTCATCCCGACCGAAGCAGCTGCTCCAATTGTACCCATGCCGCTACGCCACCTGCTGGCGTACTGCATAGGAGCTACTGAAAATAAATAGGCCTATGAGTTATAACGGAGAAAAAGCAACATGGCAAACCACGGAGTCAAGCTTGAAAATTTTATAATAACGAGTCAAATTATAACCAAAACATAGTGCGGGACGATGCAGAAAAAGAATATTAATTTTTGAAGAGAAAAATCAGAGCCTGGAATACTGTTATATCCTTAAGCCTATATTTGCATAGCGTAGCATTGGCAAAACTTGACTTTTCGTGTTGGTGGAGGGGAGGGGGGGAGGGGGTTCATCCCCTGTCATCACCATATTAGAACCACTCCCTAACCCTCCCCCGTCCGCCCCAGTCCCACCTCCACACCGCTCCCCGTCCTCAGGGTACAATCGGTCGAGCTCGGGGTGCGATCGTTTGCAGTGACCCCAATCATGGCTGGCGATATAATATTGCGACATTGTGAGCGGTCAACAGTTTGCCGTACATTATACTGCATGGTGCCGCGGTGCGCACCGAATGGTTCCCGGAAACACAAAACGATGTTGCTTCCAATGACGATGCGATCGTCGGTACATTACAGTACATTACATAGGCGGAGATAGTGCAAGTGGGCTATGTCAAACCCCAGAGCAGTAGGCCTACACAGGCCTGCGCTATTACCATGTCGGCGGAACTGTTAAGATTGTGGAAGGTTTTAGAAGTTAACGTCTTAAACTTGGCATCTAAGGACGATTTTTGTGATCTCCTATTTTAAATTCGGTATAGAAACAAAATCCTGCTGATCGAATAGAGCACAGGCTATAGTCGCCGGGTTTTTACTTTGAGTGGCCTGTAGTACACTGGGCAGAAATTTGGAAAATGCGTCAACAATGCATCATATCACCGTAAATGGAAAATAGCGAATATCAGAATCTATCATTTGCACACAGGTTTACATCTATCCTCAGTTGACACACGCAATGCATGTAGTGGGCTAGGCCTGCACACACATGCCTAAACTCTGCACACATGCTGACACACACAGACACACGTCCACATATCCAGTACATCGTGCACTCTCATTTTCATGAAAATCATTTACACGGAACACAACTTATTTCAACAGCCTACTTTGTCCCGGTGCTTTCAAGTTGAAAAATCAAGCAAGGGGCCCCCAGCCCCTCCTGCCCCAACTCCTATGATATTCATCCGTGCCCGGGCCTATGTAGCCTGCGGCGTTTTGGCGGCAGCGCTAAACGCCGCAGAGACTAGTGGCTGCGTCATAAAGCAGTTTAACGGGGGTAAAAATGCGCACCACGCGCAGTGTTCCCACTTTCCGAGCAATCGCTTGATTTGGGATCCGACCGAGCAATCGTCGAGAAGTCGATTTATCGAGCAATTGTCGAGCATTCGAGCAATTTCCGAGCAATGAAGTAATTTATCGAGAATTTGAGAAAAAGGGTAAAAATTTGCTAAAGTGTGAATCAAAAGATGAGTTTGAGGCTATGCAGGGTGTTAATGGTACTTTCGAAAGGGAAAATTGGACTTTGGAAGCCAAGATGTAAGTAAATGTAGGATATAGAGCGCCTGATTTTTGGTCGAGCAATTATTATACTCATCAAGCACTTTTGTTGGGCCAACTAAGCAAAATGGGTCATGTCCAGTGAGAACACTGACCACGCGGTCCGTTACGAGATCGTATCGGGATGGATGGCAAAGTTACGGGACGGAACGCGAGAATGGAATCTGCGCCAATCCGTCTTGTCTCTTGCAAATTTGCATAGAGAAAATTTTAAAATGAAATCAGTAAGCGTAAACACGCCTTAACTGGCAATAACCCTAACTCAGCCCTAACTTCAGCTTGCTAAGTGCTAACCCTGACGCAGTCCTAACCCTACATTGCTAACCCTGACGCAGTCCTAACCCTACATTGCTAACCCTGACGCAGTCCTAGCCCTACATTGCTAACCCTGACGCAGTCCTAACCCCACATTGCTAACCCTAGCACTAATCAATCTAAAAATCTTTGACTCTATTTGGGTTTCAATTTCGGTTCATTAAGTGAACTCGACGGCTTTGAGTCGCTATTTCGGTCGTTTGTTGTTCTTATATGAATTGTGCTTATTTTTTGCATTGTTCTTATTTTTATTGTGCTGTGACTGAAATAAAATCAATCAATCAACAACTATTATGGCTCCACCCGGTATGCAAATATGTACTAACTTTAACAGACCTATTCAGTAAACTAGCGCTCATAACGATGGGGCCTATTTCCTGTATTTTCCTTTGCAAGGAATAGCTGTGTGTAGAGTAGCAGAGCCGACTGCGGTTGGTCGGCTACGCTTTTTGCTGCGCTTTCTCAGACACGAAGCCCGGATATACGTGTTTACTCATCTGCGCCTGAGTCGAGCGAGACATTGGCTCGCCGGCTTGAGCCTGGATGAGTTGGCGCAGATTCAATTCCTGCGGACGGAGTGGAGAGATACGGAAACACGCCGCTGGGTGGAAAAGAAACTTCCAGGAAACGATGCTTATCGCGCGTGTAACAAATGCACCGGAGTGACTGCAGCTGATCGCACTCTACTCTATATCACGTACTCCGCTCTATATCAAGTACTCCACTCTATATCAAGTACTCTACTCTATATCACGTACTCCCCTATATCACGTACTCTACTCGATATCACGTACTCTACTCTATATCACGTACTCTACTCTATATCAAGTACTCCACTCTATATCACGTACTCTACTCTAGATCAAGTACTCTACCCTATATCACGTACTCTACTCTATATCACGTACTCTACTCTATATCAAGTACTCTACCCTATATCACGTACTCTACTCTATATCACGTACTCTATCCTATATCAAGTACTCTACTCTATATCACGTAATTGTGGGCTATGCATGCACGCAACAACAAGGCCTTTATCTAGCGTCAGTGTGTACTAATGTTAGTAGACCCACTTGTTCATTATATTCTAAATGCCAAATTTCACACTACGGGCACATATAATACATATAGTATAATATAACAATATAATTATATTGTATTATAATACAAAAAAAACGCAGTTTTCGGTGCCCGCAAGTCAAAACAAAGGTACCCATCTTGCGTTTTCAAAATGCACCAAAATCGCATAGTCGGCGATATTTTCGTATCCAAAAATGCAGAATTTGGGGCCGTTTGCAATTAATATAAGGAAGGATATGCCTAGGGCATATCTCCATAGATGGGATCTATGAAAAGTAAGAATCATGCTATCGTGACTTTGTAAAGATGAGAGTATAGGTAGAAGTGAAATGACGCTCTTGGATGTGGGTCAACATCAGCACACGCCCTTCCCCCCCCCCCTCGGCGATAGCCTAAATTTGTGTTTTTGGGGGTAATTTCAAGTTTTGCCTTTAGCTTCACGACTGTCCCTACCTCCCTACCTCCCCCCTCCCTCCTTGATCATGAGATCTGTTCACGCTAAAAATTGGACAGGTTTCGTTTAAAAATTCAGATGTAAATGGTTTTTTCGATCAAAATATCCACCGGGACTTTGAATCTTTTTCCTATTAGTGTCAACGTGAATATTTAGCCCATCTTTCGCTTTCTAAGCATTCCGAGCGACTGCTCATTGTTCTAGAGTCAATGGCGCTGAAAAGATGATTGTGAAAAAAATCATTGGATGGCGCCAAATAGCAGCATGACCTTAACAAGCAAGGGTATGTAGGCCTGTCCTAAGAGTAACTCTTCAGAATAGCATATGCTTACGCGCGTGCAGCATTAGGTCCCTTGCGCTTCGCGAAAAGCGCGCGCAAGTCGAGCATTAATTTTTCACTTTCCACTCCGGCAGCCCTGCTCTGCCAATATACCAGCAATTAAAAATATGTTATTCATTTTGGAACGATCTGTAGTAGATTATTTATGTATGTATGTATGTATGTATATTGCACTTTTAGCGCACCAAGAATATGTCATGCAAACGGAGATGGAATAACATCGTTTGCTTGAATCGTAGGTGCGGGTACAGCTTAGCTACATCGTGGTGGAATAGCCTATGTTATTTCGTCAAGCAGGTGAAAGATTCGCCAAGTTTCACGTCTGTGCTTGATTGTGATTCGACATGCCGATATAAGGACTATATCACCTTCCTTCCTCGATCCTCAGAGCTCATCGCAACCGATCCAGTAGACAATCGACAGAATTAAACGCCTCGTTCCTGGAACAGTTTGCGAGCGAGAGATTGCCCGTTTCCCGGACGGGAGATCCCCGGGCCGCCAGAGGGGGAAGAGGGGGGGAGGAGAGGGGGGGGGGGGCGCGGCGGTCGAGTCGCCCGTGGCGGAGAGACGTTGGGCGGAGATAAGGCCTGAGGGGACATTCATCAGTCTGGCCTGATCGATTTGGTCGCAGGCTGAACTGTGTATAACTTGATTCAGGGGTTTGGATACTGCACGCTGGTATATCATTGGCTAAAAAGTACATTTTAGAACATAATTAAAAGTCGCTGTATAAAACTGAGAATCATTATTTTGCACGCTACAAAGGCTATAGCGAATTCGCCCAGCGCTGAGTAATTTTTGTCTACGCCATAGATACGTGACTTACAAGCTACAACACGTTCATTAGTCAAAAAACCGAGGAACGTTTTACTGAATTAGGTCTAATGCAATTTCGTGTGAAATGCACACACGAAATTGCTCAAGAAATATTTGTATGGCGTTACTAGGTATGGTACTATTGTTAGAGTGCTAATTTAAGAGTGTTAATTGAAATAAGTGCAAAAGTTACGCTCGACAAAATGCCTCACTTGGCCTGGGCCTATTTTAACTTCGAAATATAAAGAGATTAGTGTTTCGCATTCTCAATGAAATCTAGAACGTAATGAAGACATTCAGTGTAAGCCAATACAGAATTGGTTAAAAGCAGCCTACTTAAAAAATTGACGAACCAATAGCAAGGGTTGGACTGCAGCTACACCCAGACCGCGGCGCTCAACAAGCATCACCACGGCCAACTGCGTGGGCTAGGCTAGACGTCGTGCGCATTATCGAGAGGAGATGGACTTATCGTGGATGCAATCAGCGAGTCCAAATTGCGACCATTTAGTCTCGGAATCTATTATGGGAAATTGAAGGGACGACCGCCGTCCTGTCTGGTCTTCGTCCAGAGCAAAGAGCTACACGCGTAGCCCATGTCTACGTTGGCCCTACTATAACATACTAACGATGTTTTATGCCCCTAGTCACAGGCCTAGCCTTTTATTATACACGGTGATTCAGAAAAACGGGAACAAGCAGCACTGCAGACCATGTCTGTGCGTCAGAGGCTCTCCGCGTGCACACAGTTCAACCTACGCGTACTTTAAATGTTTAAATTATTTATTTTAGAGAGCCACGAATATTTTGTTGACGTCACGCACTGCGGACCGCGCCCGTGCGTCAGTCTCTCTACACACGCGGCTTAACATAATTCTAACCTACGCTCACTTCTAACGTTTGCATATCTAGTCTATGAACTTTATTCATCTATAAATGACAGGCGACAAATCACCAGACATGACTGAAAAGCACCAGGCAAATGTAAAATATTAAAATAAAGTTTACCGGGTCTGGCGGCTGGCGCCATTTTGTACTTTCAAGTTCGGATGAAGTTATTTGGCTAAGCAAATGCCTCGTACCAATTACAGTAGGGCTGCAAGCGCTGCATTGCTAGCGTCGTCCAAACACAAATCGAACGCTCGTATCGACGACTTTTCAAACTTTTGACTCAACCTTATTTAAAATGGAGTGTCACGCTAAGACGGAAAAATGCTGGAGTATATTGAAAGATTCGACCTCCCAGACCTCGATTTCCTCTTTAATCGACACTTTATACATATGGACTTCTGGGTCTAGGCCTACAGTAGGCGCCATCAAGTTTTCAGATGGTTGTCTTCCAGAGGCTCTGCGTCAGACTAGCAATTACTCTACTCATTGAAAACGCATTTTTTTCCACCATAAATTAAATTTGTTTTTTCCTAGACGGACATACCGAAATCTGACCCTGCTATCCGGCACCCTTTCTCCCACCCCTTCGTCTTGGGTTTT
>JAQIWG010004493.1:0-15933 GCA_034695025.1 Chamaedrilus cognettii | reverse complement strand
AGTTTTGGCTCGGGGTTGAAAATCATAACAAGGGGGACTTGGTAGCAGGACTGGTGGGGGAGCTAGTGGGGGAGCTAACTTTCTGAGTTGGGGGAGGGCTATTCCCCCTTTTGAACCCCCTCCCCCCCCGTAGCTCCGCCCCTGAACCGAGGCGGGGGTTTTACTACGCCGTGGCCTCGAGGGGAAATAAACTTGGCGATAGATCTCGAGTAATGAACGCAGGAGTAGCAATAAATCTGTGCTATCGTGTCAGGCGCATCGGGTTTAATTGCAACGTGAAATATGTGAAAGATGAAGGGAAATAATATATGGATTAATCTAATGCAGTGATGCCATTGGATCGGAATGAAATATCCCTAGATTCAGGGTATCTCTGCCAAATACAGCCGTAGATTGAGTTTTTTGACAAAAATAGCCCAAGCTTCCATAAACAAAATGCGCAATTTTACAAAAAGAAAGCGTAAGATATCTGGGCATCGCTTTTAAAGTCAGAACCGTAAATCAGTGAAATATCCCTAAATCTTGGGATGCAGTGGCACCACTGATCTGAAATATCCCTAAATCTTGGGATGCAGTGGCATCACTGATCTATAAGCGCGGACTAAGCCTCATGTAGCCTATGGCAAAGATTTTAAAATATGTTTCAAAGAAAGATATACTTACTTATTTCGAACTAGACCAAAACAGATTTAAAGCTAAATGACATGAAAATGTCTTGCTTTCAATTTTCAAAATTCAAAGGAAAGTGGAGGTAGCGTTTTTGAAGTTCGATGATCGTATTTTGGATGGTAACAGGACTGTGTTACAGTCCGGTTCTGCGCCTCCGAGTCAAGCAAATAGCCGCTTCCCCTTCTTTAAGGGAATAATTTACGATCTCTTTGGGGAGCTCTGGGCTGCATATATATTCTCTGTTTTCCCAGTCCGCATGGGGTAGAATGAAAGCGACAACATGCTGTTCTGATGCTCTAACATAGCGTCGCCAGCGCATACTGTCGATGTCAATGAAAAGTGTTTAAAATAGCGCGACGGGAAACCACAAAATTAGGTTCATTATTTGTTTTCTTTCTGCGCTATTTTAGACTTTCTCCGACGTCGTTCCTATAATAACATCAGCGCGTGCACTTTCTCGTGCTGTTTTTTTTTGCTACCTAAGGGTGCTACCTCATAGCACCCGTAGAAATACCTCGAAATACTTCGTAGGACCCGTAGAAATACCTCGAAATACCTCGTAGTACCCGTAGAAATACCTCAAAATACCTCGTAGTACCCGTAGAAATACCTCGAAGTACCTCGTAGGACCCGTAGAAATACCTCGAAATACCTCGTAGGACCCGTAGAAATACCTCGAAATACCTCGTAGGACCCGTAGAAATACCTCAAAATACCTCGTAGTACCCGTAGAAATACCTCGAAGTACCTCGTAGTACCCGTAGAAATACCTAAAAATACCTCGTAGGACCCGTAGAAATACCTCGAAATACCGAAGCTTATAGAACTATTACTGCTTATCTCCCTTCAGCGGCTATGACAGCGCTCGGCCGCTCTGACGACTCTAACATACACGTACATGTATGTTTTTAGACTTCGTACAGCGACACCGGCTATTCTAAACCTCCCTAATTGATGGATAACGCTGAAGTGGCTATTTCAGTAGCGTAGCGTGGGGGAGGGAGGGGCGGGGGAGCGGAGGGGCAGCGACCCAGTGCGCCGCATTTCAGGGGCTCCACGCGGGCGCAAGAAATTATCCAAGCAGGCACAAAAAAGAGTATAGAATAGAAAATAATTAAATGATGTAGGCTAAAGAAAAATATACAATGAAAAAATGAAAAACGAATAAAATTATATAACGTGAGGAAAAGGTTGAAAGCTTCGTAACCATGTCCTCGCCGCTCGTGCGCTCTGGAACCGGGGAGCGTTGCGGGGGGGGGGGTTGAATTTTAAGCACCGTGTGTAGTATCAAACACTATTACCGTCCGGTTCTGTGTAAGAGGGCCACCACAGAATCGTTCCCCCTTCTTTAGTCACCTCTGACGACTCGCCCGGGGAGCTCTGGGCTGCAAGTCTATTCTTTGTTTATCGACTTGCTGGGGTTAACGGGGCGCGTTGAGGTCTGAAAGACGCCTATGTGTGTGTTGTGTTTATTCGTTAGAAGACAGAAACGCACACCGTAATAAATCTACATGGAGCGCCGTTTTCAAACTGGCCAGCCGGATATCAAATGTTCTCGCTATGCGCCCCTGCCGATTTGAGAAGGTTCAGCCCTCCTCGCTGACCATAGTTGGTCAAACAGCTAAATCCCGTGAGCGTGAGATTAGCACCGGTTGCGCTTTCGCGCCGTTGGCTATTTTTATTCCGACTGGAGCTTCAGGTTTTATTTTTGTCGACGTTTGTGGTTAAATGTATACCGCGTTTCGATCGGCTGCGTTGGTAGTTGACACGGACGATAAATACTGGAAGTCTTTGCTTCCTCGTAGGCATTGTTTCATTCTTTGCTTATCCGCGGTCAGACTGTTGTATTGGGGGAGATCTGTTGGTCGCGGCAGGCTACGCCTACGCCTCTATTACACTGCGTTTATTATTCGAAAAATAAGTATGTATACTATATAACAGATGTACACCAATTTTACATTTTCATTTGGTAGTTTATATATTCTTCAAATCCTTGCCTAGCGATTTGAACGATTTGAACAGTTTTGTAGCAATGATTAACAGTTTCACTCGCGCCGACTGTTATCATGGTGTTGATTCTTTAATCGTTCCGCAACATTCGTCCATTTTTTTTTAAATGGATTTTTATATGAAGCTCTTATTCGGCTCAATGTCAGACATATCATATAAACAGTAACAGAAATAAAGTAGCAAGAAAGTGACAGCAGCCAATAGCAAAGTGTGCAACAAATCAGTGTAAGTGCGCACTGATAACATTATGGTTTACTAACAGGTAGAGTTTAAATAGAAAGTCTTTCAGAGAAAGCAGACCAAAACTCTGTTGACTCCAGCGATACGAGTGGATTCATAAGATACCTTATATTTATCACACAGAGATAATAAATCATCCCTTCCCAATATTTTAAATAAGACATCAGCTGTAATTTGTATTGATTTATTAGCTTGACAATATGTCGATGATGATTGCCGTATACATGCAGTTAATGTCATAGTGTAGTAGCGGATGTTTCTGCTCAAGTTTAGAGATAGGTCACTGACTCAAAGAACATCGAGAAAGTTTTTGTCTCGTAATTGCTATTAATAAATCGGATTGAAAAAAAAACAGATTAGAAATAACTACTGCGTTTGAAGCGCGCGATGTTTTCAATCTCCTTTTGCGTGACACAATTTTTTACTTTTTGATGTATTGCAAATGCAGCATGCATACCTGGGCCTACATACTCATTTGGTGACTGACTAAAAGCCAAACCTGTGCATTGTATGGCATCTATATAGCGCTGCCGCGTAGTTTGGTTTGCGCTTCCATCAAGTGTTGGACAAGGAAATAGAGTACATAACTCAATACACCATGTATCACTGTATGGAGTCACGTGACACGATCACGTGCTCAGTGCCTTAGTGCGCATGCGTCACGACTTGCTCCTGTCCGGACTCTCATTTCACATCCGGTCTAGGAGGGCCCTATCCGGGAGGAAGCTCCTGAGATGACTTCCGGACCGATTAGAGGAGGGATAGGAAGTCAGGACGTTTGAGGGGTGGAGGGGAGGTAGGAAGCGAGGAGAATGCGCATCAATTTTGGGAGTGGACAAGGGCTGTCATTAAGAAAACGGAAAAAACACTTCAGCAGAGGGTCAACCACTTCAAAAGAAGGGCAAACTGTGAATACGTTAGTGCTAAAGTCTTTGGCGTGCTCTTGAAGAAGCCACAAAAAGTGTTTCTTTTTGTTTTAAACCAGTCAAAACGACGGTGAAAGTGAAGTGAAATAGCAACGGTTCTGCTACTGCCATTGGCAAGTTGTGGCTAAAGGGCAATGTTGCACTGCAGTGCTTCTCTGAGAGTTTAGAGTTAGCCTAGTCTATGCCTACCCTATGTTGAAGTGTACCTTTCATTAGAACCCGGTGGCGATGTAGCCTTGTAGCCTAGGCCAATTCCAACCGTACATCCCGATCGGTATTGTTTATGATTCAATTCACTTTGTCCACCTTTCTTCACTCTCATATTATATTTGCAGTGTAACATTGTATAACATGCGAAAAGATTTCAAATCACATGTATCTTCCGTCAGTGTTGCAGATCTTCTTAGCTACGCACAACCCCATCATGGCGGTCACTGGCAGTGGTGCATTCCTTGACTGAAGCTGAAACTATGGAGCGATAACTGAAATGACCTTGAACTATTTATTATTTTAAGAAGTAAAATATACTGGCCCTGAGTGCTGTTCAAAGCCTCACGTGGTTTTGCTGCATTATAGTGAAGAAAAATGATGAAAAAAAGCTTTAAAAGAGCGCCGTCCTGCTAATGTATGCTAACTAAAATATCCGACTAGGGGTTAAATCTTGTACACTTCAAACACCGTTTTCACAAATCTTGTATTCCTTAACTATATTAGCAAATCGCTAGAAATGCCTCCTAGAGATGACCCAGGGACGCAAAGTCCCAAAGTTTCAAAGTCCCAGAGTCCCAAAGTCCCAAAGTCGCAAAGTGCATTTTAACTAGATTATCCAACTAGGGGTTAAGCGCAGCGCGCAGCACTCTATAGGAGACTGTCGCCAATAATATATCGGGCTCTGGTTCTTCTCTCGACCAGTGCTGCCACTCACTTTTTCTAGTAGACTACAGCTTTTTCCGACAGAATAACGGTTTGCGCGTAAACGCAGCACTCAGGTTCGCTACTTTTCAACAAATTGTCTCTGAGTGAAACAGCAGCATCATATTGTGCATGATGTCATGATGTCTTGCATCCTTTTGATTTTTCTGCTGCTGCATTATGATTTGTGCACATTGTGATAGAATCATTTTGCAGACAGAAACACATTTCCTTCAAACGAACTTAGAAACGGACTTGGAACAACTTTTAAAAGCCCAGATTCGATCGGAGAAGCACGCAAGTATTTCTTTATTTTTTTTACAGGGTGTTTAGGGACCGTGTGGGAGTATCGAAGACTAGTACAGTCCGGTTCTGTGTAGGAGGGCCACCACAGAACCGCTCCCCCTTCTTTAGTCGCCTTTTACGACTCGCCCGGGGAGCTCTGGGCTGCAAGTATATTATTTGTTCCCCGACTTCCTGGGGTCACGCGAGTATAGCAGCACTGGCTCGGCTATGTATACACGTGCTTGCCGCAGGCGCTGTGCGACTTACGTCAAGCTGGCCACGGACAACTAATGCCACTCGTTCCAGTCTTCTCCCAGGGACGTGGAGTAGGCCGCCATCGACTGCCGCAGTGACGTCATAGGGAACGTTTGACGTCAGACGGCGTTGAGCGCTAGCGGCGTGACACGGCCCAAGCCGTGTTGACGTCATCTGGTCCAGGGACTAAGCTGTGCTCGCGTGAAAGCTGAAACACTGGCATGAATTGACGCCGTTTGTCGTCCAGACATATCTGTAGAGATTGATATCTATATGTATATATATGTTATAGCGGATTTAAGCCTTTATATTGTCAAGTGCTGAAGAGAAGATATTTAATTTGGAACACACTGCAGTGAATGCAATATGATTTTTGAGAATTCAGTGTTTTTGCAATATTCCGTAAATATTGTCATCGTCTGGTTTCTGTGAGAAAGAAGAGGAAGAAAAACAGTCATATCCCTGGCGTGACGTCACGAAACATTGGAGGGTTTTTTTGGACGATCGAATACGCTTTTGATGAGATGATATCAGTGATGCCAGCGCTTGTTATTTATCCCTAGATTTGGGTTTTTTATGATCTGATTTTAAAAGAAATACTCAGATATCTGGGTATTTTAAAAATAAAATTATGCATTTTATAATGGAAGCTGGGTATTTTTTGGGTCTAAAATTGCAATCTGGGTATTTTTTGGGCCAAGATACCCAAAATCTAGGCATATTACATTTTGGTTCACTGGCATCACTGGATCATATAGATGAGATGATTCACTGGTAGGGCTGAGATGGTTTTATAAGTGGCGGAGAGACAAGTTGTTGCATTTTCCTATGATTTTATGAAATGAGATTACTCAAGAAAAGAGCTTTAGAGTACAAATATCACACAGCAACGGCGATCATAAATATGATGATAGAACCTTTTGTCTTTTGTCTGTGACACATTGTTGCAAATTAAATTGCAGCCAAAAGCCAACAAGTTGAAATACTAAATAGATTGCATGACCAACAGAATTTTGTTTTGCTTCTCAGCTGAATTCTCCAGCTAAGCTTGAAGACATGGGTTATCCACCAAATTGCGCCTGTAACTACATCGATGCAATGGGGGGTGGTAGGCAGTGATACCATTGAGCCAAAAAAGATTATCCCAAGATGTTGGGCATCTTGGCAAAAATGTCCCTAGATGGCAGTTTTAAATAAAAATATCCCCAGCTCCCGTTGCAAAATGCACCATTTTATAAAGCGTATCCTCAGATATCTAGGGATGGCGTTAAAAATCAGATCCCAAACCGTTAAAGTTTACCTACATCTAGTGATATGTCCTTAGCAATGACATCGCTGATGGTAGTTAGTAGTGTAGCATGCTATACTAGCTACATGTAGATGCACGTTCTACTGTATGCGCGACTGAGCGAAGTGAAGGCGGGATCGATAGCAAGCGATCAATACAGACTGCAGACGTCGCGCGCTAATTCAGTTTGTTGGCTTCATTATCATTGCAGAGGGGATTACTAAAGGCGCTTAGAAGTGTTCATTGCAAGGCGCTGCAAAATTTCTTGAGAGAAATTTCGAAATTTCTTGGAAGCAATATTGAACGAGATTCTAACGTTGAAGTTTAACTGATATCCGCTATTACTAAGACTCTTATATGTATTCAGGGCGTTTTTCGAAATTTTGGGAGACATAAATTTTAACAAAATTTTAACCTTAAGTTTTAACTGGAATTCGCTATTACTAATGCGCTTCGATGTGTTCAAGGTGTTGCAATATTTCTTCGAAGAAATAGTGAATGAGATTCTATAAAGTTGAGATTTAACTGTAGTCCGCTTTCGAAGTAGCCTGCTTCTTAGCAAGTCTAATCATTATTGCTTTGTCGGTTTTCAGTGAATTTTGGTTGTAATTCAGCGTTAAAGCCTTAGAGTGGATTCTATAGTCGTTCCTTTGTTTCCATCTTTACCTTAACCTTAGCGTAGGCGACAATTTCACGGCAGCTATTAACTGCTATTCAAAAAACTCTTAGCTTAGTCCATTTGAATTGATATACGACGTCATTAAAATAAGATGACGTCACAGATTTTGAGCAGAATAACTTTCTGTTTAAACTGAATTCAAATTAACATCATTTCTTGTGGAAATTTTTATTTTATTTTTTTGTGATAAATATTATTGCGAGCTTTATTGAATGGCAGTGAAGGGCTGCCGTTCGTTCGTTAGCAAGAACTTTGCTTAGCCGGGCGCAAAGGTGCGTCTGTAGAATCCACCCTCAACCGAGTACAAGTTGTTCAAGGGCAATTTTGTGAAGACAGATACCGAGGAATTTAAAGACAAAAATTTGTTCAAATTTTCGAAGTCTCGGCAGCGCGGTCTGGATTGACAATAGTTTGTCAATTGATGGGAAAATATTGAAACAAAATCGTTAAGAATCAAATCGACGCTCAAAAGATTGCCTATACTAAATGGGCAGATCAACGCACGATGTGGTGCATGTGCTTGTGAAAAAGTCAGAAACAATGTGAGGTATGACAAAGTGCACGTTTAACACGTTTAGTTGTTGTTAAGGTTAGACAGGATTCCGTTTCCCTATCTAGCAGTCCTGACGTTTAACTATGCACGTTTTCATCTTGCATTGATGTGTTAAATGCTTGAATTGAGCTGTGAAAATGAACTCTATGGATTGAGACTAGAATTTAAGTTAGCAAATATTGACTGATTAGCGCCTTTGTTCACGCGGCCTCTCTGAAACTGTTACCTCACACGCGGAGTTGAAAAATTTGAGTTGACAAAACTGTGATTAGCGCGTTTGTGCACGCAGCCGCTCTGAGACAATGACGTCACGCTTGGAGTAAAAAACCAATGACAAAAGGCAAGTATTAAGCTCTCCGATTATCCCTTGTCGACGACCCTTTATCCAGCGGCACATAAACCTAGTTCAGCTTGCCCGCGTGGTCGCTGCAGCGCCGCGTGTAATGAGGGCATTAGTGTGCAGACAAAGCGACAACGTGGGCTCGATCCGTGTCAACTAATGGGGGCAGACGGGATTCCGCAGCAGCAGCTGATAAATCTGACTTTATGTGAACGCCTGCAGGAGAGCGTTGAGTGTCCCAGTTATGACTGGACACGTGGCAGAGTTCTGAGGAAACAATGGAGGAAGATTTGTCTTTGAGCTTTGCTTTATCATAAACTTGGCACGAATTGAATTTGCTAGCTCTCAGAAAGCAGTGCAGCTAAGAGCGCTGGACATCTTATCCAGCGCGTGGTGTGCTTGATCATGCTGATTACATGTTGCGGTTACTTGATCATACTGATTACATGTTGCGGTTACTTGATCATACTGATT
Organism: Chamaedrilus cognettii; assembly: GCA_034695025.1. Taxonomy (NCBI): domain Eukaryota; kingdom Metazoa; phylum Annelida; class Clitellata; order Enchytraeida; family Enchytraeidae; genus Chamaedrilus; species Chamaedrilus cognettii. Next base: position 7,302 of record JAQIWG010004493.1, on the reverse strand, counting down.
ACATGTTGCGGTTACTTGATCATACTGATAACATGTTGCGGTTACTTGATCATGCTGATTACATGTTGCGGTTACTTGATCATACTGATGATTCACTAATTTAGAAAACATTGACTCTTATCCCTGTTCTTGTTGTTCGTATTGCGCTTCATGGCGGCGGAAACGACTTTGATGTAATTTTTCGCGTGTGGCGAGGTGTCGATACAGAGCCAATCTCCATATATAGGGTCAGGTTCATCCGCCCATAACCGATCCTCTAAAGATACCACCAATCACTAAGTGACATCTCTGTGCATAATGTTTCTTAGGTGTTCTGACAGGTCTTTGGTGTCCAAACCTTCCACCCTAGTCGATCTTTGGCCCTTCTCTTCATTTCTGCATACGATTCCTTCTGAATAAAGTCGTCTATCATCCCCTATCCGTGGCCTTCCCGGTCCTCTCTTACCCTCCATTCTTCCCTCCATCATATCTCTCAACATAGTCGTCCATAGTGCATGCTGTGTGATCCTCGCGCCGCTGTGGCTGCTGATCTATGGCCGCGTCCATACCGTCTGAGTCTGGGCCAGGTTACTGCAAGCTGCTATGGAATACTGACTGCCTTCGTTCAGCGCTCTACGAGTAGATGAAGGGATCCGAAACTGGAGCGAGGCCTAGATAATTATCGTGGTACATGCACAGTTGCATGCAGAGCCGCCCACAGATTTTTTTGAGGGGGCGAGCAAAGAGTAGAACAAGAAAAAAAGTAGGCCCGCTAGGGTGGGAATAATAATGAGTTTATGGTCCATTTCGGCATTTAATGACATCATCGGGGACTTCATTAGCATTTAGCAAGCATTATAAAATGAGCGGCGAGCTCTGTGTTCAGGAGATGTTTTCGTTTGCACAGAATATCAAGTGACAGGAGCAGTTCTAAATTCCATCAGTGTAATGGAGTCTCTGAGGGAATATGGATCGGCTGTCCAGTCGATGAACCCGGACTTTTCCAGACAGGCAAACGGATGCATTTGACATGTACCAATCCTGGTGTTTGTGTCCGAGTGGATATGCCTATAGTCCCTGCGGGACAGAGTGAGCCTAATCAAAGCAGATAGTTATGACTTCCGGTCAGCGAACTGTGGATACACAAATCTGTATCTCTATCAGGGGGTTCAATAAATCAGCGGTCAACAAACTGCTTGGCTGCATAGCTGCTGCAAGCCGCTGTACAGAAGGACAACAAGAAGTTCAGGATTCAAATGAGATAACAAAACCTGAAAAGGCTGTAAAACCATTGTAAAGGCCATTGGAGTCAAAGTCAGAGCATGGATGGCGGAGCGCGCAGACTTGGCCTAACGTGCTGGGGTTGACTAAAAAAAAAGGACAACGAGAGAAATTGACAAGAGTCTATAGTGGAGAAAGGGTCGTGTGCAAAAACTCGCTTGGTGTTGGCTGGGAGTTGAGAATCTACTTCCGAGGAAGAAAATTGTAAAAGCCAACCCTAAAAGCGGGCAGTGAAACGAGTCACGAGAGGCACTAAAAATGATATCGTGAAAACACACCATGAAAACAAATGCATAAACGCAAGCAGTCATCGAGCAGGCAATTAAAATAAGTCGTAAATGCAACTCATAAGAACAAACCGTAAAAACTAAGAATAAAAGAGCGACAAAAAAACTGTAGAAACAAAACTTAAAAACAAACCGTAAAAGAATACAGTGCGCGAACGCTGCATGCGCGCGCCAGAACACAAGTACCGGTAACGTGAAGTCATCTGTCTAAAAACGTTATAACGGGATTCTAAGTGCATGGGCGGAAACTGTTAACCGGAAACTGTTGAAGTTGGATATTTTAGTTTAAATGTATTTTGCGACTTTGGCACTTTTTCTTCCCTGCGTCATCTCTAGCAGACATTTCTTGCAATTTTGCTTATAGAGTTAAGGAATGCAAGGTTTGTGAAAAAAGGTGCTCGAAGTGTACAAGATTTAGCCCCTAGTAGAATATTTTACTTTAAATGCATGAGCTAGATGACGCTATTTTAAAGCGTTTTCATCATTTTTTTCACTGTAATGCAGCTAAACCAATGAGGTATTAAACTACTGTACCACGTAACTGTCCCGCTGCTGTTACCTGAGGAACTGCTGCGTAAAACCACTGCAAGACCTTTTTGTTTGTTTTTGCAGTAACTGTTGCGAATTTTCAAGTTTATTTCCGGTTTTCGGCAAATAGACAAATTCTTCCTACGACACTGCCACACAGACTTCCAACATTTGAACGCTACAGCACTCGCCGCATCAGCGCTGCGCCCACAACATCGAATAAAGCCGGTTTCGACTCCATAAGAAGTCAGCGGGAACAATGCACAGCGAGGAGTCGCTGCGCAGGAAGCGTCAGCGCTACAAGCGCAGCCACACGCTCGCCACCCTCCCCTCCCAGCACCTCACAGCCGCTCAACGTCTCCACGACGACGCCCCCGCAGCCCCCCGGTCAGCAGGGGGCCCCCGAGGGGGCGGCTCGAGCTCCGCAGGGTCCTCCCAGCGTTCCCTTGACACAGGGGAGTCGCCCCCCACGGGAGGAGGGGGCGGTGGGCCCCCTGTATCGGGGCGCGGGGGGTTTTTTGCGGGGCATGGGTTGCAGGGGCACAGGCAGTCGCGGGGGTCGTCGAGCTCTCAGGAGGGACACGGGGGAGGGGGTGGGGGAGGAGTGTGGGCGGGCGGGAGGAGGGGGGGCGGGGGAGGGGCGGGGGCTGCGGTGGTTCCGGGTCTGAGCAAGCAGGGGAGCGGGAAGAGGCTCGGAAGGACCCCGAGCTCCCCCTCTGTGCTGTTCTCCAAGGTCAAGGAGAGAATCAGGGAAAAGGTGCGAACTGGTTTTTATGTATATTTGATGCAAAACGATCTTACTGTCAATGACGTTTTCTACAATCGCTTTGAATTTTTACAATACTATCATTGTTAGATTTTATACATGTCACCCTGTTACAGCATTGCAACATGATAGTCCTCACAAGCCGCTATCAATTGACTGTTGTTGCAGAAATGAAAGGACGACGAGATATTTCTGTAGGAGGCAAAGTTTTTTGAGTAATATTTCAAATATTACAATATTTATGAGAATTACATTTGAGATTCCCGATGTGGACTAAGAACCCAACGTTATTGTTATCTTCAATATCAACATATCGCCTACTTTGTACTTTTGTAATTCGTCTGATCGGGCATTGTATGTATGTTTATTGCAATTTGGAAATGTACAACTACTAGCTGCCTCCCCTGTTGCTGCTGCTGCAGGTGTTTGAGACTTCGGCCGAGTGGCCCCACATGGCGGCCATCGTCCAGGAGCGCCGACAGAAGGCCGCCGACGCCTTCGAGGCCCGCATGTCCCTGCGTCGTCGAGCCGCCGCCTCAGGGGACCCCGAGGCCCCTCCTGCCCCCGGGGGAGGCCCCCCGGTCGTCGACGAAGAAGGGGCAGCGCGACAAAAACCCGCGCGACGCGTCCGAATCCGATCGGATCCGGCTTCGCGTAATCGGACTCCGTCGGGGGGAAGTGGGTCGGGGGGTGGATTAGGCGGAGTGTTAGGAGGGACTTTGTTGGATAGGGATTTGGCGAGGTCGGCGTTTAGGCGAAGGTCGATTAGCGAAGACACCTATAATCGCCAGCCTGGGGCGACCGCGTTGATTGGTGTTGGGGGGGTGGCGGGGGCGGGGGGGGCTGGGAGGGGAGGTGAAGGGGTGGGGTCGGCAGAGAACGGGCCTGGGGGGATCGTGTGTTCGAATGACGACCTACGGGCGATAGTGTATGAGCACAAGCAGAAGAGGTAAGAGTAGATGTGATGTGTATTTAGCTTGCGTGACTTGGTTGTCAGATGAAAAATTTTCGCTTGCATGTCATTTTGGAGAATTTTGCGTATTTTTGAAAATCTCAAAAATGACACGTGCGAAAATAACACTGCAGAAGCTATTTATGATGGGCAATTATCTAAAATGATCTTATCTCGATAAAATCTTAGATAAAGTTATCTAAAATAAAGTTATCTCAAAAATAAATAGCAGTGCAATTTCTAATGGGCAAAACCGTCCAAATAACACGCAGCAAGAATTTCATGTTTTATTGCATTATTCAGATGTCGAATTATCCTTTCTTTAAAAATGCTTTTGATCATTCATAATTTTAAATTGTCAACGTGTGTGAACTTCCAGTTGCAATCGGAGACTTTTCTGTATAAATTCCACAATGAGGCCAGATTTTCTTGTTACAAACTAGGAAAACAGGTGCATTTATCGACGAGAAGATCGCGGTTGAATCCTTTCTTTTGTTCCCATCTGAATTACATCACATGCGGCGTGTTTTTTCGTTTTTGTAAAGTCGCTGGGGAAAGTTTAAAAGATCTTCATGTAATAATAAGAAAGAAAGTTAGAAAATTGAGACGTGAGGATGCGATGGATAGAATAAAGTGGAGGGCGGTGTCCATGCCTGCAAACTGCCTACCCCTGCATAAACGGGGAATGCGGCCACAAAACGAGCGTGTGTGTGTGTGTTTACTTCATGTAATAATAAAAGACCAATCTTCTCTCTGATACTAGTCAACACGCAGTGCGTTCTGATCTCTCTGAGTCGTTTTTAAACAGCACAACATAAACCACTCTCTAGGCTAGTTGCTAGACTTCGATTTGAAAATATGCTAAATCGCACATTACTCAAACTGCAGTTTACACTAAACTGCAGTTTGAAATTTTTGGGTTGCTCGACAATTTTCCTCGGTTTGCGTGCGATTTAGCGAATGCGCTAAAATATTACTGAGCTCTGGGGCCTCATTTACGTACATTTCTTAAGATTTCTGAAATCTTATCCTAAGTGAAATTTAATACAAATAAAATCCAATCGCCGACCGCCGTGACGTCATCATTCGGTTTGCGCGCGACTGCGGAGTTTCCAATAAAAAAGATAAGATTTGCCAAAGATTCTCTTAAGACAATCTTACGACTAAGATTGTCATAAGATATCTACGTAAATGAGCCCCCTGGTCTTTATGAGCGTTTTGGAAGGCCCTAATCGTGTTAATACGTGTCAATAGTGGTGAATGTTCAATAATTTCGCGAAAATTTGAATCCTGAAACGTAACTGACATTCAGATGTTTTGATCGTTAAATCGCACTTCAAATCGCAGAAATATGCGATTTTAAAAATTAATGAGCAGATTGCTAAATCGCACTTCAAATCGAAGTCTAGCAACAGAATTTTTTTTTAAATCGGACTACGTCACTAAATCGCACTCAAATCGAAGTCTAGCCACCAGCGGTCTAGGCTGTTTTCTCTCTCCCCCAACAACAACAACACTGTTACACGGTTCTCAGCAATTCGATTGTCCCCGAGACTTTCAGGTCTCAGACACAACGAACGCCGCATCCATTATCTTCATACTTCTATATATATTCATGGCACGGGCAGTGTTGCAGTTAGACTGCTGCGAGCCTCGAGTGGTCCACTAGTGCAGCGATAAAGCTCCTCTAATACCTGTAACAATGCCGCGTGTGTATCGCGCTTCAGTTATCATCGCGCCTGCACTTTGATGGAGGTGCAACTCTGGCGTCGAAATGCGCAAAAGAATCCATACTTAATCATATAGAAGGCCTACTGCAGCGGAATTCTATTTATAGATGCTTATTTTAGTTTAAGGTTAGTTAGCTCAGGGTTAGTTTAGGGTTAGTTTAGGGTTAGTTTAGGGTTAGGTCAGAGTTAGGGCAGGGTTAGGGCAGGGCTATTTCATGTTTTAGTTCATGCAGCAACCAATTTGTTTGCTCTAGGAGACGCGAGTGTGTGCAACTCTGGGCAATTCAATTGTGTCATTGAACAAAAAAGGAATATCCCTAGATTCTGGGTTCATCTCATCAAAAAATATCCCTAGATTGCATTTCGCGATAAACTTATCCCATTGTAAAATGCGAATTTAGAGAACACAATCCCCAGATATCTGGGGATTGCGTTAGAAATCAGATCCATAGTAAATAGCTAAATCCCTTGCAGTGACATCACAGTGACTGCTGAGAATACTTGGTGTTGCCGTTCGGAACAGCTCTCGGAGACCGCCAGGATGACCTGAAGATTGATAAATTAGGTCGCCATTAGCGTATCGTATAGACAGCGCAGTAACTGGTTGAATTCGATTACTGCTTTCTTTATAGCAGCGTTGATAGCATAAACGTAGTACTGCCACAAGTCTGTTACAATGGCTGTGCTTTCCATGAATTCAATGATTTCAGACTTAAATCGCAGATCTTTGTTTTACAACAATTTCAATCAGTATATACGCTGTATTTCTTTAACTTCTTTGTTGATGCATGGAGTTAAGTTATGCCCTGATAAAACACGCGCAGCGCTACGCTTCTAAAACAGGGGCAGTGAAACTGCTCGGCCTTTAAAAGCTGCTGTCATCGTCGATTTTCATGCGTTACGCTACATCTGCCCGTTTCAAATTAGTCATAGACTACAACTGACAAACAATCCTTATTTTTGGCGAACTACCCTACTAAACTTAATCCATTTGATGCGTTACAACGCTTATAGTGTATGCTGAGTTTGTTTGCGTGCAATGTCAGCTTATATGGACCTTTACTTCAAAGGTCGCGTTGTTAGCGCAGTGTCGTCTCCACGAACACTACCAAATTCAGGCCAAAATTACTGTTGTTTTGCACGGGATTGCTTATAATCCGCCTGTAAAAACTGTTCGACGCCGATGTTGATGCCTGCATGATTCACTTCCTAGAAATACCAGGCGTCCAAGAGGCTTGTGTGCAGCAGTGCATGCCACTGCTAGGGATATATCACTAGATTTAGGGATATTTTAGCGAGTAAGGGATCTCATTTTTAGCGCATTCCCCAGATATCTGGGCATATTTTAATAAAATAATTCAGTTTACAAAGGGGTAGCTCGGGATATTTGTTGTCAAGAAATGCAATCAAGGGATATTTTGGGGCAAGATGCCTAGAATCTAGGGACATTCCATTTTGGAACAATGGTGTCATTGGCGTGCAGTGACTGGCTGTGTACTCGACATGCAACACTAGATCATAATTGGTGTTTAGACCGGGGTGATCGGTCATACACGTGGGCTGGCTTCCTGTTCAAATAAACCACTTCTAGGTGTTGATCTTTCTTCCGCTATTTTTTCAATAACGTGCTGGAAAATGAAGACTTGTGAAGATTTAGAAGTGTCCCAACCCGTGGCCTGGTAGTTCTAAGTGTCCCAACCCGTGGCCTGGTTTTAGACTTACGCAGTTAGGCAGTTACAGTTACACGTGCCATCGCTCTCTCCTCTCCTCCCATCCCCC